>LPNX010477981.1:8971-84167 GCA_001517045.1 Pseudotsuga menziesii
TTTGTGTCATTGCTTAAGCGACACTTAGGAGAAATGCCGTCGCTTAAGTGACACTTATCCCCACCATTTCAAAAAAAAAATTAATCTTTCTGATTTTTTGCACGGTTAAAAGAAAAAATCCATGCGCCGTCGAAAAAAACCATCGGATTTTGGATCAAAATCTAGTAGTGTCAATATTTCCATCAACATCATGCTTTATAATGTACATCCATTTCAAAGAAACTACACTTATGTTTTCTAGTTTGGGTAATATATCCCAAACATCATTCTTCATTATTGATTGGTCTTCTTCCATCATTGCATCAACCCATTCTTTCTTCTATGTAGCTTCCACATACCTGGTGGGTTCTTGATCTACAAGGTCACACATCAAAGATACATAACTAGAGTATGGCTTTGATCTTTTGCTTGTTCTTGTGGAGCCTTTTGGAGCTCTATAATTCTCTTCTTCTTGTACAATTTCTCTTACCCAAGTAGGTTTTCTCTTTCAAGAGATATTCATAGTAAGGGGTTCCTGAGGTTCTAGCATATCATGATAATCAGATGATATTATTTTAGGAGAGGGTTCAGCTTCTACAATTCTGGGAGGTACATCCTGTTCATCTACTTCTTCAAGAAGACACCTACTAATATCAACATTATGGAATCCTGAAATGTATATCCTGGAGGATTTGGAGACTTCACAGTATCCAACAAATATTCCCTTATTTCCAAATGGATGCAACTTGGTTCTATTCTCTTTTGGAATATGCACTGATACTGGACAACCAAATATCTTGAGATGGCTCACTTCAGGTTTCTTTCCTGTATACATCTAATCAGAAGTCTTGAATCCAATAAAACTATGAGATAATATATTTTGCACATACACAATTTTCCTTGCTGCTTCATCCCATAGGTGCATCAGGAGGTCTTGGTCATGAATCATGGTCTTTACTACTTCCATAATGGTTCTATTATTTCTTTCCACTACACCATTCTATTGGGGATTACATGGAGTGGTTAGTTACCTATTGATTCTGGCCTCCTTACATAATGCTTGAAATTCCTTTGAAGCATATTCTCCACCATTATCTGATCTTAGTGTCTTGATTCTCTTTTATGAATGGTTCTCTATCAAGGATTTAAATTCCTTTAATTTACTAAACATGACACTTTTGTTCTTCAATAAGTATATATTAATTCTGTCACAACAATTTTGAGACAAAGAAAAGACTTACAAGAGATTCAAGACAAATTAGACATGAAATTACCACGGGGGTTTCACTTGTTGACCAATATCCTATCACGTTAGTTCATATTGTGGGTTTTAAAATTATCAAAAATCAAACCAATATATTCCAGTATTGGGGGAATGAGGGGTTTAAGGTGGGGGTGGGTAGGGTGGTTTATAAGGATTGAGGTATAAAAAGGGGTGGGGAGGAGGTTTTAAGTATTGGAAGGGGGTTTCAACAAAAAGAGTTTGGGTTAATATTTCTCAAAATCTAGGGTATTCTTTAATATGCCACAATCGCACGTGCTATGTGAGAGGTTCACTAAGTGAAGTGCCTGTGGAAATTACATAACAGTACTCAAATACGAGGTTGCAGCTCTATATAATCAATAATACAATGTCATGCAGAATGCATGAATTCCAAGACAATTCGAATTAGCAAGAGGTCATTCAAATTGCATGGATGGGTGTAGCTTAACTGACTCTAGCCACACTGAACACACTTAGTTAACCACTAATCTAGACATGATTGACTCTAACTGAGTCCTAACTGAATTGGAGTGCAATAAATGACTAAGTCTAACTAAAAGTAACTCAAGTACATGTCACTACATGTAAATCAAAAGGTGGTGGCGCATCATTAACTCCAGAAAACTCCAATGAAGTGAACTGCACTGATACTATTATACCCAAATCCTATCACCATCATGTGATATCTACATGAATTCCAAGACAATTTGAATTAGAAAGAGGTCATTCAAATTGCATGGATGGGTGTAGCTTAACTGACTCTAGCCACACTGAACACATTTAGTTAACAACTAATCTAGACATGATAGACTCTAACTGAGTCCTAACTGAATTGGAGTGCAATAAATGACTAAGTCTAACTGAAAGTAACTCAAGTACATGTCACTACATGTCAATCAGAAGGTAGTGGCACATCATTAACTCCAGACAACTCCAATGAAGTGAACTGCACCGATACTATTATACCCAAATCCTATCACCATCATGTGATAATACCCTTAACTTCCATGTTTTCCCTTAATCCCAACACTTAGATTGGAAACTTGCTCTGTTTGTCAATTCTACTTGAAAAAACCTGGCACCATGCTTTCCCTATGGTTAATGAGAGGTACCTTTCTCAGCACTACCTGTATCCTATTTTCGAGAAGCAATGCCACCTCCTATGGTCTTTGGTCTAAAAATGGTTCTCATCAAAACCACTCTGTCATAAGGGAAGAAAATCGGTACCCTGGATAAAATGGGAAAAAGAGAAGTTTCTCGTGGCTTCTAGATCATGAGCCTCGTGTCCTCCCTTATCCCTATCATTATCTATTAGTTTGAGCTCGAGATCCCCCATGGTAGGATCTTCGAGCCACCTCACCCACAATTCTCTCAACTATTCCTATCCGTTGAGCCTTATAAATACAAGCTCATGTCCATAGTTGAGGGGGAAAACTATAGAGGTATTTTTATCCTGTTGGATTGACCACTTAGTCTAAGTCATTGGAGAGCATAGAGAGCAAATTTGGAGCTTATGGTGATGAAGAATTTGTCTCGTGGAGGGGCTTGTCGACAATAAGGCAACAATTGTAAGATTCTCCATACATTCTTAATGCAAAGATGATTTCTGTCACACATTACCGTTGTTTTGATTTCACATGTACATGTTGTTAGATTCCTTAGTCATTAACATGGATAAGTAGATGATTTTTTGGTAGCTTTGATGTGTTTGCATGTTTGATATGTTTGCAAGTACACAGGTTCACAATTGAAGCAGTATTCCACGTGTCTACAATATTCACAGAAGGTCTTCATCCGTTGTTGTTCACTCATTTGTTCTGGATCTGAACCATTCAGACCAGAGGAACAACTTCTGTCCGCAGAAAGTGCAATATTCCTGATAACAAATCTAGCAACTCTGCTAGGGAATACTGCAAATCTCAGTTGATCTGATCTTCCTCAGTTCTTGAACTCTTGTTCGAATCCAGGCTCCATCTCCAGCTCTCTTTAGTCAGATCTTCCATCTAACTTAGTGAATTTTGGTTTGAAACTTTTAGTTATGAACTATTTCGACTTTTTATGCTCTTTTTTATTGTCAATCCATCAATGTTTTTCTTGATCTGATCAATTTCTAACTTGATCTTTCATTCTCCTTGTGTTTTGGATCTATTCAAGGAACCACACATGTGTTTTTGGTAAGAAGCGGTGCCACCGCCTAAACTCCATTATCCATATGCAATGCCACCGCCTGAGTCTCATTATCGAGAAGCGGTGCTCGTCCAGAACCGCTCTGTCAAGATCCCTTCAGCATAGTGCCAAGTAGGCCTTGTTCTAGAACTAGTTTTTCTCATTTTTTGCAAAATTTGAGTTTGTTTTCTTTCAGCCCTGCACTGTTAGGCTTGTGTGTTAGAATCTGAATGCTCATGGTTAGAAATTCAGTGGTAAAAGATTGGTTTGATTGAAGAATTCAAAAGCTAGACTAGGCTTGTTGATTATTCATTTCCTTCCATGCTTGTTGGTTGTGATTATGAAAGGAATTCTTTTTTGAAAGCTTAGGCTTTAGTGAGCTCTGATTTCATTTATGTTATAAAGACTGAAAGAAAAACCATTGGATTAGCATCTTGATTTCATTTTTTGTTTCCATAGAGGACTTCTTTTTGCTTGTTAAAAAGAATTTTTTTTTACTAAGATTAGGTCATTATCATTATTGATCATAAGGCATTAGATCTCTTATCAGCCTCACAAGATTTTAGATTCTCTGTGTTCTTTTGTCTTTTTTGCATTAGTACTATCTCATCAAAATAAAAATGTAGTGTAGCTTTAAGTTAGATCTTTCTATGTTGTAAGAAAAATTGAAAAATAGAGTGCATATGCATGTAGAGTGCTTCTTGTTTTTCTTTTAGAAAAAGAGGCTCTTCCCCTTTTGATTGCTTTCAAAAAAGAAAAATAAGTTTGGAATGTGTTGCTTGTCTTTGATTTTGATTTGTTCAAGATAGTTGTTTGGGAATTTTTGGTTTTAAAATGAAAAAAAAATACTCTCTTTCCCTCCCGTAGGTAGGCATACCATGAATGGTAAAGTGAAATATTTGCATATGCATACAACATGGTTTTACTTTCTCTCAAAATTCCATGCATTCACCTAACCATCCACTTTAAAATTAACGGTAGTTATAGGTTAAAATTTACATAACAATTTGAGTGATAGGTTAGAGAAGTGTTTGGGCGTCGTTAAGCATAGGAGCTATCGTTACTCGTACACATTACATACCGGGACTCGCGCGGTTCTTCCACATAACGTTAGTGTATCGAATGACCTTTCACGTACCTTTGAGGTATATAGAAAGGTACTTCATGTACCCGATTGTATATCAGAAGACACCTTGTGAACAGTTATGCATTAGACAACACTACTACCGATTTGGAATCCCACTTACCTTGAGTATATCGAGAGACCCCACTAGGATACCTTATCCATCTCAAAAAATCCCTTTCAACGTATTTCTTGGAGCCATACACCGAAAACAACATTCGAGGAGATTACTACGCACGTACCCTTGAGGTGTATCGCGAGTGGCAGCTTCTTGACAATCTTGGTGAGATACCTGACTATCTGAATTCCTCCTATCATTTAAGTTTGCTTGTTTGGCCTATAGCTTGAGTAGGCAAACTTTTGATGTGTTTTCTAGTTTTGAGACCCTAGGTTAGATAGGAGTAGTACAAACTGGCTGAGCTAAGACAGTCCAGAAGAGTACAAGGCTTGCCACCTGATTTTATTCATGTTTCAAGAGAAAATCCTATGGAATCTATCAACCAAAGAGATGCTACCAACTTCCAGGTGGGAGGGAATGTGGTTGCAGAAAGTGGAGGACCATATCCTTCACACTCACCTCCCTTCATCCAACAACCTTCTCGAGGTAATACTTCATTCCATTCTCCCACAAAAAGTCATGTTGATGATACTACCCGTCTAGATTATGGTCCCAATTCTCCATTTTGGGATACCTCTATAGGACAAGCCATTGCCTCATTTGGCACCTGTTTAAACTTTTTTGAAGAAGTTTCACTAGATGAAGAATAATGTAGACAATACCATGCAGTTATTCTCTGTGCACAAGATATTGAAAAGAAAATAAATGACATATTGGGCACACCACCATTACTTTCTGCAGCTGTTCTTATGGGATATCATTCACTTGCCGATTCCATGAGACCCATTGAACCGATTATAGATCGCACAATGAATCCATGTAATCTAGGTCAAACTTCCAACCGTACCGCCTCCCATATTATGTCTATTCCCAATCCTCTCGGGTATTCCACACCTGGGGTTCAACATTCAATTCTTGTTTCATCATTACCTTCTAGTGCCGGTGGGAAACCCCCGTCATGACCTATGTTATCTGTCACCGGAATTGTACCTAGTCAAGGACAGACCTTTGGTATAGAGCAATCTATAGTTTATTTCTCTCCTACCCACACAAATGTTGTTAACCCCCCATCCAGTTCAGGTCAGCCCTTGGGGGCACAAACCATAACCAATAAAACCTCTTGGGCGTATGTTTATACAACAAATCAAGTACCTATAGGAAACATTAATTATCCACCCAACCTTACAGGAATTCCTTATGCTAAAATTCCATATCCTAGTAATACTTTTACACCATGGGGGCAACCTAAATGGTCCTACATGGTAGCTATGGGGGGGATACCTATACATACTACAGAGGGTGTTGGAGGACCACCTTATGGAGGTCTTCCACCTGGGGGGACTAATGGTCTTGGAGGGCCTAGTGGATTTCCTTCTTATGGTCCTGATGGTCCTAGTGGTTTTGGGGGGGCTAGTGGCTTCCCTCCTAGTGGTCTCAGAGGGTCTGGTGGCCCTCCTCCTAATGGTTTCAGTGGCTCCAAAAATTTACCTCTCAGGGGTACCGGAGGGGTTGGTGGTCTGCCTAGTAGTCCAGGTGGTCCTAGTGGTACCAATGGTCCTAGTCGTCCCAGAGGCCCTGGTGGTCCTCCTCCCAGAGGCCCCGACAGTCCTAACGGTCCTGATCCCGGAAATCAACCCCCTATGGGTGGATCTTCCAGTATTTATTCATCACAACAACCCGTCTATTAGTCTACTTATGGTGCTAATGGTACTTATATTCCATATCAATATTACCATTATGTGCAACCTAATTGTTAGTTACCTTTCCTAGAAACTTTGGACTTGCCTGATTTTTCCAAGTTGATTAATGACCCCATTTGACATAACCCCTCATGGCCTCCCATTCCGGTAAAGTTACCATCAAACATTCCAAAGTTGAGACGAAATTCCTATTAGGTTTTTTGGTTTCTAAGGACGGAATATTGATAGACCCATTGAAAATTGCCACTATTTTAGCTCTACCAGTCCCAACCAACCTTCTAGAACTCCAAAGTTTTCAAGGGAAGGGAAACTTTCTCCATAGTTTTGTGTACAATTTTGCAGAGAAAATACATGGTTATATGTGTCTCCTTAAGAAGGACACTCCGTTCTATTGGGAGGACAAATCCCAACAAGCCTTTGAAAATTTCAAACGCGCTCTGACTCATTCACCCGTGACACACCCCCCAGATTATTCAAAGGATTTTCTCTTATATATTGCTGCCTCCACTACTACCATCGCTATGGTCTTAGTGCAGGAAAATACTGACGGTTAGGAGCACGTGATCTACTATGCTATTAAGAATCTTATGGATTCCAAAACCTGATATTCACGCATGGAGAAATTAGCATTGGCTAGGGTCATCGCTGTTCAAAAATTTTGTCACTAAATTTTGCTTCGTACAACCACTGTATTGGTAGACCAGAACCCTATGTATTACATCTTGACTTGTCAAGTGCTCGGGGGCATGTACTCCCTATGGATAGTCATACTACAACAGTTTGATCTGGAATTTTCCAAATCCACATCAAAGAAATCCTTGGTCTTTGCTGAGCTCATGTGTGATCTTCCCTATGCTTCGATGGAATCTAAGCCCAATGATTCATTTTTGGATGAATTCCTGTTCCTAATAAGCACTACTGACCCATGGAATGGAGATTTGCTCATTTATCTCCAAACACAAATATTTTAGCCAAATCTATCCTGTGATGATCACCACCGTATCTGTCACCACACAAAATACTATATCATCTTGAATGACATCTTGTATATACGTGGAATCGATTCCATTCTCCAATGATGCCTCACCCATGAGCAAGCTGAACAAGTGTTGAATGATTTCCACTCAAGAGCATGTGGCAGTCATTTATCTGGGATGGCTACAGCCCAGAAAATCCTTCGTGTTGGCTATTTCTAGCCTTCAGTCTTTAAAGATTGTCATGAGACTGTCACAAAATTCCCACCCTGTCAACTTTTTTATCCGAAAAAGATCCCTCAACCTTCTCCAATACACCCCGTCATTCCCATTGGCCCATTTTACAAATGGGGGATTGATTATATGCATTGTAAGCCTACCTTAGCTGAGGGGAATGCTTACATTATCGTAGTAATTGACTATTTTACAAAGTGGACTAAGGCCATGCCTACATATGCGGAATACAGTAACACTACCACTCTCTTCATGTGAGTCCCGCAGTCCATAGTTACTGATCACGGATCACATTTCCATAATCAAATGATGGAGGAACTAAGTACCAAGCTAGGTTTTTTCCATGAAAACTCTACACCCTATTATCCACAAGCTAATGGTTAGGTAGAGGCCATTAACAAAGTTTTGAAAATGATGATTCGTCGGATGGTTGAAGACCATAAATCCAACTGGCACCATATCCTATTTTTCGCTCTTTGGGTCTACAGGACTTCGATGAAAACAACTACTGGTTTCACACCTTTCCAACTTGTCTATGGAATCGAAGTTGTCTTACCGATTCAATGTCAGATTCCATTCTTGAAACTTGCTGTCAAACTTCTCCCAAACACTTCCACAAAGGAAGAGAGATTTTTATACTTGAACAACCTTGACGAAACTAGGAGATATGTTGCCTTAGCTAATGAGGCACACAAGAAATGTGTCAAGGTGTAGTATGAAAAATCTATCCAACCTCGTGCCTTTAATGAGGGTGACCTAGTTTTATCTTACGATCAGAGATATGACAAACTAGGGAAAGGAAAGTTCGAATCCATGTGGTACGGTCCTTTCGTTATTTCTAAATTTTTAGAGAAAGGGGCCTACAAGCTTGTAGACTATGATGGAATCCCTTTAGGACAACCTCGCAATGGGTTGTACCTGAAGAGGTACTATGCCTAGATCTCTCTTGGATAGTATCTTGTGTATATGTATATTGCTTGACTTTCAGTGTGCTTAAGTATTTTCAATATGGTTTTGAGTTTAAGTGTTTGTATCTATTTATACCATGTTTTTGTCATGCATAGCAGATGGACTTATACGGCTTCGTTGATGGTGCTTGCCACCACACCTTGAATCTTGCCTCAGCTGCTTGGGTTCTCTATTCCCCATCTTACTATTTGGTCAGTTCAGGAGCAGTTTCACTAGTGGAAAATGAGAGATTAGTGACCAAAATCTGCATATCAATGACCACTTTTGGTTTGGCGATCGCTGGTGGCTAATTTATGGTCTTTTATTATGCGACCAAAATTGGTCATTTTATTTTGGTCATTGATAGCTTGTTAGTTGGTCATTAATTTGGTCATATACTTGGTCATTAATTTGGTCAATATTTGAATCAATGACCAAATTAATGACCACGTGACAAACTAGAATATGACCACATTTGGTCGCGTAATAAAAGACTATAAATTAGCCACCAAAATTGCTTTTTGGTCATTAATATGCAAATTTTGGTCATTTTTTGGGTCATTTATATCTCATTGTTTGGTCAAGTATCTCTCAATTTTTCATCATTTTATATGTGAATTTTGGTCATTAATCTCATTTATTGGTCACTAATTTAGCCGTCTTATGTGTGGTTATTATATTTTATTAGTTTTAATGGTGTCCATTATTAATCAACATAAATTTTTAATATGATATTATGTTTGAATTAAAAAAATAACCATACATTAGTTATCATCATATAATACACATGCAAATTAAGCAATGTCATATTAATTAGTTAGTTACAACACTTATAAATAATATAAAATACAACCATATAAGTTTTAAATCGCACAAATTATACTATATGAAATGTCAAGTATTACAATAAATATGAGTTTTCTCAAAAACTATCTCCATATAAATTTACATGAAAATCATCTAGTACATCGATGACTTTTCAAAATACTACAATGACTAAACCATCCCATTTGTACTTGGCTGCTAATCCATACTTAGATCCCGTATCAGCTTCAATTAACCCATACTTAGCAGCTTGGAAGCCTCAACAGCAGACTCTTCATAGTCAATGGAAAAGCCTCAGCAACAGGCTCTTCATACTCAATGGCCCACTTAGTCAATTTCATTCCTGCAAAACCCAGTAAAAAAATCTAAGTAAAAAAACAATGAACTGTAAAATACAAAAACAATGAAGAAAATTATTTATAATGTTCAATATCTTAGCCTCCAGTTGCTTTTCCTTTTTCTATACAAAACACTTGAATTGAGCGATTAGACATTTATTTCCAAGTTTCTATTCATACTTATGTACTTGGAAAGATTCTAATGTTTTACCTTAGGTTTAAAGACACTCCCTATGGTATTTTGGGAGATACTCTCAATAAGAAGGAAACGCACAATAGAAGGGAAACTTTCTAAACTGTCTGGTGGGTCCCTGATCCTGCCAACAACCCATGCCCTAACAACTGTCATCTGGAAGCCAAATATAACATGTTATGTAACAGGGTTAAGCATCATATGCAATTAATAAGAATGTTGAATCAAATAACAATGGGGAAATGCCATGTTTTATCATAGCCCAACACACTTATAAGAAGAAATCATGCCCATAGATATAAACCAATGAGAAAGGCCAACTAGATTCAAGGTCAGTGCCCTTGTTTTGTCACTACAAATTTTTGTAGCAAAACCCATAGTCTCACATTCTGACAAACTTCGTACTTGGAATGGGGTGAATTTTTAGATGTTGAAAGATCAATCACCCATCCATGCATAGTAATAAATTATTGTAAATTAGATACTAACCAAAGCCTTGTCTTCCATCATCTTCTTCTTTGAATAAGCTAAACTGTCAATAAAATGACAAGAAAACATGTTAAGAAGCAAGACACCACTCTCAAATAAATCATAGACAATCACTCGATATTAATCTGAAAAAGCTAAATCTAGAAAAACTTATGTAATTAATCGTACGTCAAGGTGACTGCCAATGGAATTCCTTCTAGAACTGCAACAATGACAATGGAAACCTACAAACAAATACTTCCATTAGTATTTCTCTTATGTACATTTTCATATAATCATTGGACATGGCACTACTCAACATTTTTGTAAATAATGATAGCTGATTTTATACAAACTATCCATTCAAGCATAATACTAACAAGATACTGAAAGTAGGACATGGTGACCTGCCGCGATCGAGAATATGTTAACAATTATGTTAACTGTGTCTCCAACCTTGGTGTTTCCTACTTGAAACATGGGTTTCCCATTGGAGTCTTGTGTATTTCCTGTAAAAAATATCATAAAACATAACACAAGCTACAGTCAATACAAAGTGGTAGTGCAAAACACAAATAATTTATAGAAAACATTGAAAGGTAGTACAGTATCACTTACCTAATCAAGAGGATGCCAATCAAGCCACTGATCAAGTTGTTAGGCAGCAATGAAGAGGGAATGAATGACAGAATTAAACTGAAACAAGAAGCCAATTTTTGTTATTCAAAAATGCAGAACTCACTCTAGAGTCTATATTGATTTTTGTAAGTCTAAATAAAACCTTATATATAGAATGATCCAATGTGGACTGCATCACTATTCAACTATTTATATTCATTCATAAGAATCCAACTATTTATATTCATTCATAAGAAGCATGTTGGGTATAAAAATATGAATCCAACTATTTATATTCATTCATAAGAGTTGCAGATTAAATTTAAATGTATTCAAGACATGGAAAATAATTCCTCTCTTATATGTACCTTTGCATGCACTCACTGAGGATTTTGAACCAATCAAATTTCTTAGAAAAGAGTGAAACAAGTAACTACTCCAAAAGAAAAAATGAAATCACAAATTTAGATTGCACTATTTTGTAACATAGAAATAGATCATCCTAAAGAATGACAACAAGATCAATGCCTAGGTGATATTTTCAAAAAACCAAGTAGGAAAAATAACAGATTTTAATGTTTGGATCAACATACCAAAGGAGAAAAGATGCCTCAAAGAATCAACATCATTTTCCTCTAGGGTGTAGGTCTGCAGAAGTAGAAGCAATCTCCTCACAAGAACAAAGTGTCAAGAAAGGATATTGGTCTCGTCCTAAAGCTAAGTCTCCAAGAGATCTGACTCTGTGGAGAAAGGAAACCAATCTTAAAATAGACTCGAGATGCATAGGATGTGCCACAAACTCAACTTGAATAATATCCTATGGAATTGTCTTTGGACACCTACACATCTTTCGACCATATATTTTTTTAACTAGGAAGACCGGAAAAATGTCATTTCAAAATCATAGTGGACAAGGTGGCCAGAGGGTAGCATCAGATGGCCATTCAATTCGGGCATCTCCATATTTCCACTAGATCAAATGTAAAAATACTACCTAAATACAAATGTAGGGAAGTTTTTTTGAATGCATAAGTCCTCCACAAGACAAGAAAATTGTTATTATCCAATCTCAATCCAAAAATTCAACCACCATACCATACAAATAGGAAACTGGTTGGAATAGAAAAAAGAATATCAGCAGGACGACAACCAGATAACAAATTTTACAGTGAGACAAAAGACAGGCCACTCTTAAAACATCTTAGGAAAACAACATATGTGAATTATGCAATAGAAATGAAGTTTAAGATGAGCAGAAATTATTTCTAGGATATTCCATCTACATTTTTAAAATATGAGAACTAAGATCTGCCTCTTATAACCTATTGGCACCTTCTCTCCTTCATGCTTGTGAGGTATGGAGCCCACAGCTAAGGAAAAGAGGTTGAAACCACATTAACAAGGTACTCATTAATAAGTTTTCAAAATGCATTAACTTTTAACACCGAGAAAATTATCGCATGCCATTCAATGACTTTGTTTGTGGTTCCGAAGCTGACATGAATCTAGCATGTCCTATCATTTTCACTTTGTTAGTTTCCATAGGAGCTATGGATCACACCATCATTTTTGGAAGAAATAAATTCTCTACATGATAAATAACCAGTCCCCGTCTGATGTAAGAAGAGAAAGCTATTGGTAATAGCAAGCCAAAAAGCCAGCGTGACTTCAATGCAATGAAAATCCATGTACATTGTCCTATATTACTGTATTGGTTACTTTTACTCGTATTTACTGGTTATACTATTACCGATACTGCTATTGGTAGTACTTGGTACTGTTTTTGGTCTTACAACATACTATTGGTTATGTATAATGTATATCTAAGTGAAGACTTGTTTCTGTGCAGCTTTGTGGTATTGGTGAAGTCCTTTACTTCACACCTCAAATACTTAAACAATATGGAGTTGACACCTTGTTAGTTCAAGAAGGCATCAAGGTAGATTCAAATTCTCTTTTCGAAAGTGCAGTTACCTGTCTTCTAATGTTGCCCTTTATAGTGCTTGCAATGTTTCTAATGGACCGTGCTGGAAGAAGGTAACACTGATGCTAAAGAGACCACACCTTTTCATGTAAATTTAAATCATGTGTATACAAGAA
Source organism: Pseudotsuga menziesii (assembly GCA_001517045.1). NCBI lineage: Eukaryota > Viridiplantae > Streptophyta > Pinopsida > Pinales > Pinaceae > Pseudotsuga > Pseudotsuga menziesii. The sequence continues at coordinate 22,020 of LPNX010477981.1, forward strand.
TGACATCTTGTATTGGTGCATATCTCTATCATCTACTTGGTTGATTTCATTTCCAGCCTAGAAATTTCAAGTGTTTTGGGAAAAGTGCAAATGGACTCAAGGAAATGGTTGATGACTCATTTAATCGTTCGACATCTCTAGGCCTTGTATAATGTGCTTCTATGTCATCAGAAAATGCTCTTAAGGGGGGCACTTCTAGAAGAAACCATCCCAAAACTGAACCACTCCAGAAACCTATTGCTGGCATCTATTTCCCATTTCTGGATGAGAACTTGAAAGAAATGCAACATAGATATCAGAAACCTGAATTTGGCCTTTTGGGGTTTTCCAATTTTATTTTCTGGTAACATAGATATGTAGTATGAATGATCTCCCTGTGCTGGTTATTTGAAAGTTCTTAACTGTACTTCAGCCATTATTTTATGTGGGTGCAAACAAATACTCCTATCTACCACTCCGGTTCTGTTCATTACATTCCTTACAATTACTTTAGTAAATAAATTACTTCAATCGGGATTGTTCAGGGAGGTATCTCAGTTGTGGGCTTGATGGTATTCTTTTGTGCCTTCAATATGGGATTTGGTGTAGTGGAAAACATTTTTTGTTCAGAAATCTTTCCAACAAGAGTTAGAGGAATTTGCTTGGCTCTATGTGTTATAATAACATGGATTACAAACATGCTTATCATATTCATGTTTCCTACCATGAACAAGGGCTTGGGAACAATAGGTTTTTTTGGATTTTTCTGTATTATGAGTGCAGTTTCCTGGATATTTATCTTCCTTAAGATTCCAGAGACCAAGGGATTTCCTTTGGAACTTATCCAGGAGTTATTTGTTGTATCTACATCTCCAGATGGAAAGGAAGAAGCATAGATTAACCAGAAGCTTAGAACTAGATGATTGACATAGCTCTGCAGACTGTTAAATAGGATGGTTATGGTTTTGGATAATTCAATTGAAGCATTGGAAAGCACAAATAGAAAGTTGAGCATGAATATTGTTCAGCACTTCTTTATTTCCTCTTTTTAAGATTGCAGCCTAGGCCCTATCTACCTTTGCAATGCATAATTCCAAAACAGCTGCATGCAATTGATGTAAGTAGTCAAATGTATTGTATCTTAGGGTTTTAAGATGAGAGAGAATACTTTTCACGTCACCTTGAGAATTCCATTGTCCACAATCAATCTTCCAACTGTTGAACTAGCTGCCCCATCTAAGAAGCTAGAATGTTGAAATCTCCTTTTCTTTTTCTGAAGAGACACAAACATGACATCAAGTTAAAAAAATGCACTTCCATGGGAAAATTTCTTATTGGGATCCAATATAGATAGGTAATCTAATTCATGCAAAACTAGAAATAGAATAGAGAGAGTATTAGGGCTAGCATAAAAAACCAAAGATATTCTGAATTCAGCCACATTCATAATTATGTCTTTAAATATAGCGAATACCTGACCAACATAGAGGCTGTGATATGTGATCATCACAGATATCTACTTAGAACCTTCAGGTGTGTCAACTGGCTGTTGATTTTGCTTGTACACAATTTTACCATTGTTTATCACAACTTCATATTGCTCTCTCTCATTCTGTAATATAAAAAATTGTAAGAATAATGAGTTCAAACAACTGAGATGGTAGATATAAATCCCCCTCTAATGAACATGTGTGTCCTACAGAAGGTTTACTCCACATGCACCTTGACAAATAAAATACCAAAATTGTTCTAGCTCCAGATAACCATTAACTACCGTTGCATTTCAAGAGTTCGATAAAGTAAGGAGAAGAACGATTAAGAAATATTACTGGGCTAAGGTATTTAATTTGTTGATTTTGCAATGTTGAACTTGGGTAGTCATCAAGATTAAGATCCCTGCCATCTCCAACATCAAGCTTGTAATAATGACTTTAATTAAGTTAAATTTGACTTATCCAAAAGCACTGTCATTTAGTACATCTTATCGTGGGTTTTCTTTGTTTTAACTAGGGCAATACATATTATAGAGAGAGAGGGAAAGAGAGAGAGAGATGCTTAACAATATCAAATTAATATTTTCATCATTCAATATTGCCGATAACTTATCAAGTTATCAGCAAGAACAATTTAACAAATAAAAATGAGCTTTGTCCATAGCAGCTTAATCTATTAATCATCACCTTCTAGAACGAGTTCTATATAAAACAATTAATAACACTTCAGGATGAGCAGTAAGATTACATGGGATAAAAATATAGGGCATGGGAAAATCTATTTAAATCATGGTTTAAAAGGTCATTCATTAAATGGGACTTCTCTAATTCAGAATTTTTCTTTCTATACAACCAATTGTTGACTACATAGTTCTTTTCATGCCAAAAGAAATAGCCACACTTACCAATAGAAAAATGGTTGTGATGTTGGATTTATATACCATTCATCATACTATTAATGCAATTTATTCCCATAATGGTGGCGTGGCTCAATATGCATACATACCGAATAAACATTTCAAATTAGACAAGGACTGAAGAACTGTTCCTCACAAACAACATACACTTGAATTAGCTGTTAATGATGATAAGCTTACAACTTCAAGCCAATGCTGAAAGGATGTTCACTTCCCTTTCTCATCCTTGGATAATCCCTTTCCAGGCTGCAAACAGTCCCCTGTTATTTACTCCAAAAGTATAAATGGAGGCATATTTTTGCAGGCAAAGTCCTTCATGAGGTGAAAATAGGTGTCCTATCTTAATGCGTAAACTCACAAATGCCCATACGTAATATATTATTAGACAATTCCAAAATAACTTGTTAAACCAATTTAGAATGTTTGCAACCAAAAGAAATAAGATAACAAATGACAAAAGTAAGCATAAGACTTTTACAGCCTTTACTCATCCACGTGACCAGTGTGAAACAACGGTGTTGCAAATTCTATTGCTTGCCACTTGTATGCACATTTTAACAGACTTTTAATAATAAATCAATAGATAGTATATTTAAAATATGTACCATGAGAAGAACAAAAAGTCAAAATTCACCATCCATGAGTCTTGACTAGTTCCACAGACAAACTTTATAAGCACCATGATAGCACCAGTTTCAGATCAGATAATCTGTAGTGTATTATTTAAATGAATGAACTAAAATATCTGTGGTGAAACACCAAGGAAAAAATAACAATTAAATTAATTAATTCATACTGATCAATTATGGCTGCAATGGAAGTCAAGTGATTTGGCTCAAGGAAATGGTCAAGAGCTTTTGGCAATTGATAATGTCTTTGGGAATACTACCTGAAAATCTATTTCCCTAAAGTTCAAGGTTGTATACAGAATTCCAATGTTCAAAGGATTGAAGCATGCCTGATAAATTTGAGAAAGATACTGAAAATATTTGCAGGATCGGAGAAGACCAGATATTTGGAGGAAGGTTTCCTTGGAGATAATTATGAGAAACATTAAGCAATTGAAAACTAGGTGAATTTAAAAGATCAGAAGGAATAGCCCCACTAAAATTGTTATAAGGGAACTCCCTGTAATTTGAGGATATTTCTGAGAAATTAGCACTGTTTTTACCACCTAAGATCTTATGAGTGTTCACATCAACAGTCTTGTTCATGGTATCAAAATCTATTTTCTCACCTTTTCCACCATTTACTTTTGTAGATTTCAAAGTTAGGTTTCAAGCGTTAGTGGAACCATAGAGCTTCTCAAATGTTTTCTTTACCAGTTTTTGCAGCAAACAAACTTCATGTTCTTCTAGGAGTTTTCTTAACTGCATACATCCCTGTGAAAGGAATTTGAGTTAGTTGTCTTCATGATTGCCTCTAAAGTGGCAATAAATAATATTCAAATTGGCATCCTACATAATTGAAATAAGATTACATTGAATAATATAACCCTTTGCTAAAATTTCACACTTCAACTTTTAACAGGTAGCTACAAACTCCATGACATATCATCATTAAATTTTATAAACAGTGACATATAGAAAACAATATGTACACTACATTGTTCTTAGCAATTACAAAAGATCATACAAGGACCAAACTTGAAAAAACAAGAAAAAGCATTCTTGTAATGTAAAACACTTGTGGGTGTACCAACATGGGTAGACCCATGTGCTAAACTATAAAATTAAAATAAACCAGGTTGACTTGAAGCTGTGACAAGTCCTTATCTCTTTAGAACATGAGATGTTGTTCAAATACTTCATCCAAAAACAATAGGTGGGGATGGGCCTTTGGTTTTTAGACGGCTGATCTGAGAATATTTCTCTCACTTATCATGCAATTATCACTGCTCATGTCTTTTACAAAACATCATTTAACTTTCCCATTTTCTCTTTGATTTTCTGAAGGTACCTCTTCTTCATTTGATAATTTTATACTTGGTTTCTTTGAACTTGTTTTTCTGTCACATTGCATGGTAAACTCCCTTTCCCTCATCTTTATGCCCTTAGCAGATGTAACAGCATGTTCAAGTTGTTCATGCTTTAGCGGAACACTATGCTGTACATATGAACCTATGGGGTCACCTCCTTTCTCTGGTATGGCTACATGTTTTTCTTGCATACCAAATCTATTTTTAGTAGCAATAAGGTTCTCTCTATTTCCCACTGTTGACCTACATTTTTGACCAAATTCCACAACCACATTTGCTGAGAGTGGATTATCCTGAAAGCTCTCTTCTAATAAAGTTATTCCCTTCTTTGAATCCTCTTTGTCTCTCTCTTGGGATTTCAAATTTTTATTTCTAACCCACACATTCAGGTGCTCCTTTTCCTCTGACTGGTAATCCTTTCTTGCCTTTTCTTCTTTTGAAAATTGGAAATTCCTCTTGCACATAGATCTCTGTCACTGGTTTACAACAGATGAGGAAGATGTTTCCATATAGTTTTGGTTGACATTCTTTATTTTCCTATCACCTAGAGATTTTACTTCTTAAGGATTTCTCATAATATACTGGTCAAGATATGTAGTTCTCATCTTGAGTTCTGGAGAATTATTTTTTAACGATACTTCTAAAAAACTAGCACTGTCTTTACCACCTGAGATCTTACAAGCCTTCACATCAGCAGTCTTAGTCACATCAATAGTTTTGTTCATGGTATCAAAATCCTTTTTCTTTCCTTTTCCATCATATGCAGGCTTCTTTAAGGATACTATTGACAAACTAGCACTATCCTTACTACCTAAGATCTTATGAGCATTCACATCAATAGTCTTGTTCATGGTATCAAAATCTATTTTCTTGCTTCTTCCACCATGAGTAGGCTTCTTTGAGGATATTTCTGAGAAATTAGCACTGTTTTTACCACCTAAGATCTAATGAGTGTTCACATCAACAGTCTTGTTCCTGGTATCAAAATATATTTTCTCACCTTTTCCACCATTTACTTTTGTAGATTTCAAAGTCAGGTCTCGAGCGTTAGTGGAACGATAGAGCTTCCCAAATGTTTTCTTTAGCAGTTTTTGTAGCAGACGGACTTCATGTTCTTCTAGGAGTTTTCTTAACTACATACAAGCCTGTGAAAGGAATTTGAGTTAGTTGTCTTCACGACTGCCTCTAAAGTGCCAATAAATATTATTCAAATTTAAATCCTACATAATTGAAATAAGAGTACATTGAATAATATAACCTTTTGCTAAAACATCACACTTCAACTTTTAACAGGTAGCTACAAACTCCATGACAGATCATCATTAAATTGTATAAACAGTGACACATAAAAAACAATATGTACACTACATGGTTCTTAGCAATTACAAAAGATCATACAAGGACCAAACTTGAGGAAACAAGAAAAAGGATTCCTATAATGTATAACACTTGTGGGTGTACCAGCATGGGTAGACCCATGTGCTAAACTATAAAATTAAAATAAACCAGGGTGACCTGAAGCTGTGAAAAGTCCTTATCTCTTTAGAACATGATATGACCTTCAATTTTTTCATCACAGTAATATATTCTCTTTAAACTTGATTTGAATAAGGAAATTTATCTTCTTCATGCTAGTCTGAACTTGGCACCTAGTCCATAATTGTAAATAGACATCAACTCTTGTCTTGGATATTGTAATAGATAGAGACTCATCATGCCTTGCAGTTTGTTTGCATAATACTGATGTAGTACGCCACAAAAATGAAAATGATCATAAAGGAAGCTACAACATACGGTATGAAATATAGAAATCACTGATCAAAGGATGTCTTCTTTCTAACAATATTTCCTTTAAAGGCTTACTGTACAGACTTAAAAATCTGATCATACAAAATGACCAAATCTCTCTAAGATGAATATGTATCCTATAATTGTAGTCTTATATTTTTTTGATTGCTGATGAATTTAGTACAATACGTTGATGTTGCAATGTTTCTTATCAATTCTAAAAGGAGACTTGATGGTATAATAAATTTATATCTACAAGGCTTTCTATTTTGGTGGAATTGTCTTTCATAGTTTTCTTTTAGGCAGTGCTTCAGATAACAAAGGGGCCTCTCCAAACTGGGGCATATTGCTTGCTAAAGCTGGGAATACAGTAAGGAAGGTGAGGAGGTGACTACTGTGCATCAATTATATCCAGTCCCATTTTCATCTAATGTCTAATGTATGTTTCTAGAATATTTTCCTAAAACAAGTATCAAATGTTAAGAAAAGTTAACTATATTTTCCTTGTAGAAGAAGGTCAAAAAAAATAAATAGTAAATGCTTCCTTTTCTCATTTATTAATATTCTATTTATAAAATATAGATCAAAAGTTTGTTTTTTCTTCTTATTTGCCAATATTTCTAATCCCCTCTTTTTGTTTTCCTGTATAACCTTTTAGGGATCAGGAACACATTTGAATCTAAATGCTAAGGTTATAGCAAGGTGCACACTATCAGAACGTCAAGCTGCATTGGAACAAGAAGTGAGAGCCAATTACTATGTTCATACTTCCTTGTTTACTGTATTGCAATTTATGATGGAATTTAAATTATTGTCAAATCCAACAATAATTTAACTTCAATCTAGCTCTAATTCAGTTGAAGTGTTAACTAGTGATATGTTGTGCTTTGAGAAATTAAAATTTAATTCCAGTCATACAATCTAACAAATGAATAATAGAAACACTTAGAGACAATAGGTTTAGAATAGTATCCTAGAAGTTATTGATATTGCAATTGGTTGCAGTCCTATTTCAACATTCTACCCTTACCCTGTGAATTTTGAAACTTATTTCTCCTATAGATTTGCAATCTCTTATTCCAATTACTTTTTTTATTGTTGCAAAAATTGAGGTGGTGACAAAGGAACTTGTACAATCTTCTCACTATTTTTCATGAGAAGATGCCCTTTCTTTCTTTTATATCATAACAAGTTACAAATCTCCTATATTTTGCTAGCAAACTCTGCAGAAATAAATGGATGTACCTCTCTTGGTTGCATTTTCTTTCAAGGGTTCCTTGCCTTTTCCATCCTATTGCAAACTGTTTCCATTTGAAATTTCTTATGAGATAGCTTCTCGTGCGAGAAAATTTTGTTGAGTTTTTGCATCGTTCACATTCAAATCAGCAGTAGTTTTTGTTGCAACTTGAACCTTGTTGCAGTTAACCTCTGATTTTACACTTTTGACTTTTGTTTTAAAGCTCCAAAATTATCCTTATACTTTGTTACAATTATCAATTTCTTGCCTTGCTAGTGTACACCTACAACATTCCGCAAGTCGCAATTCCACAACTATGCACCATTTTCGCCAAGTTCTAGCAGAGACATATAAATTGGAAAGTGATTCTGCTATATAATTTTGGAAAGTGTTTTATAGTTCAGATCACGGGATTTTATGTTTCAAGTTTTTACTGCTCTACCTAAATTTTAGTTTTTCTTTAATATACACACAATGCACCTTCACTGCAACCTGACACACCCTGATTTCAAAAATGACATCTGTGTACCTGCAGTTGTGCCCGTCCCTGCATCCACATCCATGAACCCTGTAGACTTAGGTATTCAGTGTAGAAACCTGCTAATTAAAGCATTAAAATCTCATGTTCTTAAGGTTTGAATTTCTTAGTTTGATTACTGAACTGCTTCTCTACTATGGTTTTCAATTTCTATGGTTCTTAAAGAAATCTATATCCTTCATTTAGTGTGCACGAGTCAATTGAGACGCACTAGAGATTATTGTCTTCTAGATTAGTTTGAAATGGGGTAGACCTTTTTAAAGCCAATAGAAATAATTCATTTCTATATGAAGCTCCTGGGGAAGATTCAGAAAGTCTGAAGGGCACTTCCTCCTGATCGAAGATGGATTTCTTTTTCCCCAGATTAACCACTCTTCCATGGTGGAGTCTTTTTTACTATTAGCCATTGTCTGATATTTTGAAGGTCCTCCTTTTCCTTTAATTGTTGCCCTGCCATTACTCTGTCTAGTGTTACCCTGCCATTACTCTGTCTTCCCAGATCGTAATATGCTTACCACTTCCTAGAAAAATAAATAAATGGGTTTAATATCCCCTCAATGCATAGTTCCAATAGTCCATTATTCTTTTTCTATCCATTGTGTTATAATATTTCTTGACTAAGACCTTCTTCCACAAATGAGAGGGGTCCTTGGATATCAAGTTCGAAAGAAATTTAGCTCCTATTGCTACATTCATGGTGGCTGGGTATCTTATTCACAATCCTCAAGCATAAGTATGGAGTATAACTTCTTACCATCTCACCAGAGCAAAAACTCTGGCATCAAAAACTCTCAATTTTGCCTATTTTTTGAAAAGATCCCAATTTTTTCAAAAAGCTCCCAAATTTTTCAAAAAGGTCTGTGAATGAAAAAAATATCTCCCATTTAGGTGATTCTTCTCTCTATGATATCTTATCTCTCACTGTAGATTAATCAGTCTCAATAAATATTTCATGGACTATAACCATGTACCATGAGTGCTGTTAGTTTCTATTTAAATTTAATTGATAAATTGAATATATATTTTTTTAATGCTTGCCGAGTTTTTACCAATATTTTCCAGAGTTACTGATTTCATAAGATGATGATAAATCCCCTTTGAGTTTTTGGTGAGTCTGGGTTTTGCAACAAAGGTTTAATTTGTTTATTTTATATACAGTAGGCATACAATGTTCAGATTTGTATTTTCTATTGCTTGGCAATCTATTACGGAGATCCAACCCACATGTCTATTGCCAAAATATTGACTGTAAGTTGCATAGGATAGTTTCCATGTCTAATATTTCTAATTTTACAGTTTTTACTTTTGTTTTACAGCTCTAAAATTCTCCTTATATTTTGTTAAATTATCGATTTCTTGCCTTGCATAAGATAGTTTCCAAGCCTGCAATATCTTGCCTTGCATAGGATAGTTTCTAGACATAGCCTGACTGCTGCAATGTCTTAAACAAAGACCATTAATTGCAGGTTTCCAAGAACAACTGATTTTAAATTCATCTTCCTTGTCCATCTAGAAATGTAATGCTGAGTTTTGGTGGGCATTCCTTTTTGTTGAAATTAGTTGAACACGTGGTCTTATTTTAATGTTCTGTAAAAGGTAATTTTTTTGGTTTATGTCTTCCAAGATAAAAAGTATATGAAATACTGCTTATATTTAAAGAAGAAAACAAATATACATAGCAAGTTTCCTTTTTGACGCTCCTGGCAGTAGATCTCTCTTTTTCAAAACTAGAAGCTTTAAAGTTTAAACCTATCTAAAGAACCTGCTTATACAGTCATCCAAAATGATCTTGGTTTTGAATGCTGAAGCAAAAATTTCAATACTAAACAGATTTTACACTTTCCACGGTCCTTGTTGAATTAAGATGCAACTTCGGAAGATATTCTTGTTGTATTTGTCTTTTAAAACCATAAAAAGAACAATTTTATATTGTATTTGTAATATCAACTCAAGAAATAAAATGATATTGTACTTTATCCACACAAAATGACGAGTCAGCCCCATAAGGAAAAGTCACATAGAAAACAAGTATAAATAGAGGGGTGGCACTCCTCATTTGAGACACACACTCACAACAAGCAAGTTCTCTCTTACACGAGGAAGATGTTATATCTTAGAGAGACATTTTCTCTCTCTCTCTCTCTCTCTCTCTCTCTCTCTCTCTCTCTCTCTCTCTCTCTATTCTTAGAATTCATTATCTCTATACGAAGGGTTTGCTGGGTTTTTCTCGATTGGGTTTCCCAGTATGAATTCTTGTGTTCTTTGTTTCTGTGCTTTGTCTTTCTTCTAGAGATCCTATTGTTTATTTGCAAATAAGATATACTATTATAATCTTGTAAAAATGAACAATTACAAATATTGGTGGAAAGTAAACAACGGAAGCAAAACACAATACACAAATAATTTACTTCTTCAAATCGACCTTTCATTAATAATTCAAAGCTTACAAAGGAACCTCCAAAAGCAATCAAACTAACAATTGAATGATACATTCAAATCGAACAAATCTACACACTCACTGAAGAAAATTGCTTGACAAAAATCGAGAAAGTGTCTTGTTGTACATGCTGTCTGTATGATTGCATGGAACTTGTTCGTACCAATTCGTATGACTGTACGGATATGCCTTGTATGGACCTTCATGTTGCTCTATGCTTGGCTGCTGAACTTGGCCCCTCTTAGACGGTAAGGACCTTCATGCTACTCTCTACTTGGTTGCTGAAATTGGCTCTTCTTCAAATGGTCCAAGCAACCACATGATGTCCACACCAGCCTCTAAAGGCTTCTTCCAAGATTACTTGTCCACCAAGCAATATCCAAAATAGGGTTTTAAATTTTTTGGATTAATTGAGAATTCAAAAGTAGTCTACGTCTGCTTTTGAAGTTTGGATTTCTGAAACATCATTTTCGAGAATTAATTGACTATTCAAAACCAGCCTTCTTTGAAACAAAAAATATAAAATCTCTGCAAAACTTTAGTTGGTTTAAACCTTTAGAAAAAGGTACACATATATATCATATGAAAAAAATCTATGGAGGCTACTAGAAAAGGTTTTGTGGTTAAATTCGAGTGTGATGCTCTCTTTTTAACTTGCAGGTATGTGTATATGTTTGTTTTGGGGGTTTTGAATCTTGATGTTGTTGTTTCTTTAACTCTGTCCTAGTCTATAGATATTTTGAGAATGAAGCAGGGTATGCAGTTGCACATGTACACACTTCTCAAATATTAAAGAATTCTGAGCAAATAGGAAGATTGCAAACGGAGAATATAGGTGTCTAGACTCTAAATACCTGGTAGATTGTTTAGTTCACTCATTGGGCACAGACTGAGAGCATCTGCGTTAAGGATCACCATGTTTTGTTTACTGGTTTGAACTTTGGAGTTAACTGTTAATGTTACTATTCATTGGTTCAAACTTTGAAGTTCTTTTTATAGTATTACTGTTCACTGGTTTAGACTTTGAAGTTCACTGAATGTGTTACTATTTACTGGTTCATCCCACTACTAAATTGCAAATCCCGAAGTTTGCTCTATAGTCATTGGTTCACTCTATAGACACAGAAATATATAGTGTTCAGTCCACTTTATACCGGCACCTTATCTTATGCTATCTCTTAGCTAGACATTTAGCCCCTAGTTTCTAACTTGTTCTTAGAACTTAATATCTCATTACTCTTAGAATTGTTTTAGGCTATGCTTTCATATTGGCACTCAATGTACTATCACACTCCTATGGATTCATGGACCTAATTTTGTGGTTAACTGCTAGACATTAATAAAATTATCTTATTTTTTACATAAGATTGGGATCCTGTTAGTGTTCACATGTTCAGAACTTTAGAAATATTGAGAAATCCCCATGCAAATAGGGTGGGCAGGATGAATCAATATGTTTTTTGTTTTAGTTTTTTAATGATTTTGTTAGGATGCTTTTTGGAAATTGAATTTTTTGACATTATTTTTTGGTAAAATTTGAATGCAGTTCTATTCAGTTTGGGTACCAATTCAATGATTGTGTCAAATCTAAATTGAACTCCAAACCATTTTATTTTCCCAAGTTTTCAGATAGTTAACTCCAATAAGGTGGAAATTGCTAACCATACTATTGCTACAACTAACCCAAACTAAAAAATAAAATAAAAGATATGCCTTAACCTACATTGGTAAGATATCAATGAAAGTAATGATAATAGAGTGCAATCTCTATAAGAGCTTTGTACAATTCAAATATGTTGGTACAATTTATTGTGGAGGTAAATTATATTAGGAAGTTAAAATCCTTTAAAAAATGGATGTTCTTAACTAATAAAAGAGTTGAATGTGAAGGAAGTTCTCAAGTTATTAGCCCCCATCTGCCATCTTCCCAATGAGTAAGAAAAATGTCAAATATTCACCCCACTTGCACCAATTTAAACTTGATAAAAAACTACCCCTTGCCCCTTGAGGTGTATTAATTGGGTTATCCAAACTAACATAAACATAAGCTAACATAGTGTTGCAGCTGCAACTATTTTCCCAACTTTTTGAAATTTTGGGCCCTCCTTTTAATTTTTATCTTGCCTAAAATTGTTTGGATCCATGAACTCTATTATAGGTTTGGATTGTTTTGAGGTCAACTGTTTTCATGCTTTTCGGAAAATTGCTTGTGTTTGCAACTGCTTTGGGTTGTGGAATTTAAAGTTTAATTTGAAAATGTTGTCCTTTGATCTGAATGATTTCTTTCATTTATATCGGAAGTCTATTTCTCATTTTCGCCGTTGTTTAGAGGTGAAACAAACTTTTTCATCACTGCCCAGCCGAAAGTCTTTTGGAACTTAACATTTTAGTTTGGTTGTTCGAAGGTCATTCAAATAGTGCATCAGAGCCATATTTCCCTATGGAGCCTCCGTTGTAGAAGCTGAACAATGAATTTTCTGACGAATAGTTTTTTTCTTTTCCGGTGCAGTGATGTTATTATTTTGACTTGGTTTGCGTTATCGGAGGGGTTTTTGAGTATTGATCGGAGGGTTGGTTTCTTGTGTCGCTGACATGGCGGTTGTGTTGAGATCATCATCGCAGGCGTTTAGGCATTGAAACTTCTGATTGCTACAGTTTTTATTGAAAGCGGAAGCCGTAGTTCTTTTGTCTTCCACCGTTGCAGATTTTTAATGCACTAACCATCTAACTCATAGAGTGTCGACAGCTCATGTTTTATTTGATTGTGGAAGCCGTAGTCTATACATTTTCTACCAATGTTGTTGACTATGGAACTTAATATTTTTATTTTTTTGATGGTTTTTTTTATCGCTATCGAAGGTTGGTTGAATTTTGAGTTGGGGTTTTTGATCTCTATGATACCACTATTTTGGAGATGAGACAAACTTTTTAGACTGCTGCACAACCTTAATATTTTTCAACACTTAACATTTTCATGATGTTTCCGTGCCATATTGGAAAGTTTTATGACTTTGATTGAAGGCTGTAGTCTGATTTCTTTCCACCATTGTGGCTCCCGAGCGAACAAAATGTCCGCCATATAACTTCTCCACTCGCTGATGTTTTGTTATGGTTTTCACCGATATGTTTTATTTTCCATGGAGCCTGTAGTCTTTCCCTCTTCCGCCATTGTGGCTGCGTAATGCACTAACCATCAAACTTATAGAGTTAGACGGCCACCGATGTTTTATGTTGACTGTGGAACTTTTAGTCTGTTTAAGGCCCACCATTGCGGTTGTGAATGGGACTATATTGCTGATGTATATAGTGATTCTGCTCACCGAGAGGGTTTTTTTCCCACCTTTTTGTGTACTTTTACTTATGATGCTGGAGTTGTTTCGTGGGTTTTTGGTCGAGTCTAAGTTTCTCCAAGATGAAGCACAGTTTAGAGTTCAGATGGGCGGTCACTTTGCTGTGATTCAATTTTTATTCAGTGGATTTTGATTTAGTCCATATGCAACCTCGTTTGAGTTAAAGAATCTACCTTTTGGGCTTGTGATTTTAGGATATGAACTCACAGGATTTTTGTTTGCATTATCATGCATTACAGTTCATTTCATTGGATGTATGTTTTGATACGGTTTGTGTACTCTGTCAATGATAAATGGTCTAAGAATAGTTTGTGTTTATAACAGGATGATTTTCTGCTGTAAAGAGGATATGTCTAAAAGGTAAGTAGAAATGAAGAAAGAGGAGAAGGAAGTAAGGGTCTGGGATCTCAACAGATCGACAGCAGTAGAGGCCCGGGCTTGGGAAACGTTGATCGGTTACCAAGCTGGTCCTTTTTTTATATAAAAGTGCTCTTAAGATCTTGTTCTGAAATGTAACATATTCCTAAATCATGAGCACTCACAAAAGGACAAAATTGTAAGATTAAACGGTTGAGGAGTGCAAAGGTCACCGAGGGGCATCCCAAGAGTTTGCTTGTAGTATAAGTATAGTATAATTAGAGGGAAGAGGAGGACTTTTTCCCAGTGAGATTTGTGAGGACATATTGTAAGAATAACTATTTCCTTTTGCAATGGATAATTACAATTTGCATGTTGGAGGAAGCTTGGTGGAATGTTCAAATGTTGTGCTATGGATTTGTTGAAGAGGAACTATTTCGTTTTCAACTTTGTGTCCATTAACTATGAGATCATTCTAACTCTATGAAACTCTGTTCTTGTATGAATGTTCTCTGGTTTATTTTATGAAAATTTCCACTATGAGTAATGAATGTTGTTCATAAACAATTGGCTATCTGGTTGTTCAAATATCTTTAAATGTTCATGTGTTTTGAAAGAAGTATCAGCTATCTGTGATTTTTCATGATGCATGTACAAAATACATTACTCATTATTGAATGATAATCTTGCTCCCTAGGGATAGGTTAGGTAGTTAGTTTTATTTTCTTGCTGTGTGTGATTTAGATGCGAGAGAGTTTAAGACGAGAGGTAAGAACCTGCACATCACATTGTGACCACTCCTCGTATTCTTAATCAATCTGCATTTTAGATAGGCACTTGCATATCATAATTAAAACTAAAAACATAAAATATACACGATGTACTAGGATGCAACCAGTAAAACCTTTTATTTTTGTTACTTGACCTACGGTAGCCGGACCGCAAACTGGACGGATTCCCTACACCAAACAGTCACGGGCTAGTTGGGAATGTTGACTGGGGAGAATCCCTTGCTGTTGTTGCCTACTAATTTCCAGGCCTCAACACATAGTTAAAGGGATAGGGAGATAATAGAAGAGAGCCTAGCTTGGTAATAGAAACATGTCTTACAATTTACATAAAGGGTTTCCAATATTTTTAAAAACATGTCTTATATTTACTGGAAATTTTATGCCTTGCCAAATTTTCTTTGGATCTCCATATAGTATGGATTAAAGGTTTTGGTTAAAAGGAGACCTCATACAAACTTTATAGATATTGTCATACTTTATCTTCAATGTCTACTATAGAGGATTACATAAAAAAAGGTCTAGCGTTCCATCTCTCCACCATCTCTGCATAATTAAAAATTTTATTCTTGAAACCACCAAGGCTGTCCACTTGTCCACATGCCAGGAAATCCAAAGGATTCCTTTAAGAAACCTTCTCAACTATGTCCAGAAGGCCCAATTAGGACCATTCTTTTTACATGTAACAAAAATCTAGAAGGCCCTATGCCTCACCGACCATTCTTTTTACATGTAACAAAAATAAAAGTCACATGATTTGAACATAAGATCAACCCAACAAATTTGAAGATCAGGAATATCATTTGGATTCAAGAAAACTGGAAAAAATTCTAAAATGAAACTGATACAAATTGAAAAGGCTAAAAAAAATGCTATTTGTTTTTAACAAAATAGGAAATTTTTTGTATGGACTCTGGAAGTTTCTAGGATGGACTCATAAAGTTTCTGGTATGGAATTTCCATCTTCGTTTATACTAACTGAATAATTGTCAAATCTTGTAAACCCTCCCCACTATTTATTGAGTATGGTTAGATAATTTCAGCAGTAAGCTTCATTCAGTGAGTGTTTTGACTCCTCAATGAGTTTGTAATAATATTAGAAAAAATACAACAACCTCTGAGAATGCAACATTAATCTACAAAAATGTTTTTGATCCCCACTGAGATCTTCAATAATATTAAAGCAACTAAAACAACCTCCAAGGATGCAACATTTATCTACAAAAATGGTTTTTGACCTTTGGGCCTGATACTATAGGTATACAGATCTTCCTTCCTTGGTTGCTTCAAATTTCTACAATAGCCAAAGAGTTGTCGTTTATTTATCGCTATTAATATCGCAGCTTGAACCAATCAGGGAAAAAATTGTCAGATCATTTGCCCCAAGTTTTGGCAAGAGTGGTTATCTAATAAATTCACCATATTTTTAAAAAAATAATTGGCAAATTAATAATGTGTGGTATTTATATGACTTAGATCCTAATATTAAAAATGGCCTTTGGATATCTGACCTAGTATATAAGAATGTGTGTGTGTGTGTGTGTGTGTGTGTGTGTGTGTGTGTGTATAGGATCTTGCAGGTTTTTTCATTTGTTTAAACTTTTTCTACTAACATGGTAGAATATATGCTAAAGATATTATTGGAGAAAAACTTTTTTAACTATCACTGTTGCAGGAAAAAATAATATGTGAAACAAAAATAATTAGAATTAGCAGTATTGCAACAATTTTAAACAAGTGCATTATAGTCTATGTCCTTTAAGCAAGCATGGCATTAATTGGCTATTCTGAGCCCGGTAACAAATGTTCCTATATCTTGCATATAATTGATAGATAGATTTTATTAAAAAAATTGACCAGATTAGGGATCTATAGGGTGGAAGAGATACATCAGGAGGTAGCACACCTTTCTAGGTCTGCAAGTAGATATCCATGATAAACAGGAATGTAAATTCAAAAATTCAAAGACGACCTATATAGGAGCCCCCAATATACTTAGTTGAGTGATCTCCTTGGGGAGGAGCAACTTGGGCCTGTGTGTATGCTGGAAAATGAGTTTTCACTGGAGGTGTGTTGCTTGTGATGCCCATCCTTTATCTGGTTTTGTTGCAGCACAAAGCCATTCTGCCTCTTCCAACACTGAATCCTTCCTATTGAGTTGTAGGAAACACATAGAATGGTGGTGTACCCATCGTAGAAATGAGGAAACGATTATGAAATGCCTTGGATGTTTTCAACGTGTTTTGGCCATTTTCAGTGACATTTCAGGCATGTTTTTGGAAGTTTCTGGGTCACCCAAGTGCCTATGAGGGATTTGTGACATGTAGGAAAATATCGCCTTGTTTGTCTTGATGTCCCTTTAAGACAAAACAGAGATTCGGCATTGACCATTAATTGGTTCAGGATGTTTGTGAGTGATTCCAACCTCATCAAACTTCATATGGAGAAAGTAAAATTTCATATCCCTTTCAGAATTTAGTATCCTTTTTGCAGGATTTTAGGGTCGGTAGGATTGTAGCATTTCCACTGGATTCTATCATGTATTAGAGTGCGAATAGGAATTATTCAAGACCACCACGCTATAGGATTTCACATCATGTAAGCATCTGTGAGAGATAATATAGACATAGGTTTCCGTCTATATTAACAACACAAATGATTAAGTATCTAGAAAGGAAACACTTTTAGACAGGAATTATTCTTTGGAAGTTACAAAATCGAGGAAAAATACCAGGCTTCCATCTTCTGCTAGTGAGCAACCTATTAGCATTGGATATTTTTCAAAGCTTCCCTTTACATGGAACTCGGATGGGATGAAAAATGGAAGTATAGCCACACAAGGTGTTGTACCTATGAGTAATGTCTTTATGTTGGATCATACTGATAATAGGCATAAGACTTCTATACATGTGAGTATTGTTGTTTCCAGTGAAGGGCACTGAATTTTTAAACGTTTGGGAAACAGGGATATGATGAGTCATGAGCATGGAAAAAGACATTCTCCTGATAAGGAAATGCCTGATAAACACTTGGTAAATAGGGATATGATGAATCATGAGCATGGTAATGGATATTCTCCTACTAAAAAAATGCCAGATGGTAAAAAAAACAATCAGGGTATTGCTAATGTGTATCAAGTCGATGAATCCCCCTTGGCCATTCATACTAATATGATTAGCCATGTGTCATATTTGGGGAATAATGATACTAACCTTTCATCCTCTGGAAATGTCTCTGTAAAAGCTCAGAATCCTGGAAATGGAAATTCCTTACTCTCTAAAGACAATGCAATTCTGGGAGTCTCGTCAAAGATAACTGAACTTGGTAGTCTATCTAATATGACAGAGGAGTGTATTTATTTGTTGTAAAAGAAGGATTCAAATACTCTTTTACATAGTAAAAAGGTGAAACTTTGGATGCAATACATGAGGCTTTTCAGAATCATGCCATTGGCATGGGGGCATTTGCTACTTAGAGCTCTTAATATTTCAAGAAGGAAAAACTGCTTAAAAAGGAAAAAATGGTATATTCTCAAGTCCAATAGTTCATCTCGAAGGAAGTATATGAATATAATGAAGCATGATAAAATATTGCTTACATCACAAGATACTTTTGTACCTAAAAGGAAAGAGAGGACTACTTTAATTGCTCAGGAAACAACACTTATTGGAAATAAACCTGGAAGTAATGTTGCAAAGAGCATGTCAAATGGAAAGCATTGCCTCGATTATTGCAAGGATGTCGAGAAGTATGGATTGAAAGAATTTCCCATTCAAAATGGTTGCATGCTTATCAAAGCTAAGGAAATTACCATTCAATCAGATTTGCATCTTGGGTTTTCTCAATGCAGTTCTAGATAGATTTGTACAAAAGATGGTTTGGGTGAGGTAGAAGAATTAAAAGAGAACATTGGTCAATATTGGTCACCTAGAAGAAAGCACATACAGGGTGTCAAAAAAAATATCATAACCAATGTGAAGTCTAAGTCAAGAATATTTTCATAGTCAATTAAAGAAATGATGAAAAAATTACAAACAAAACCTTTACCTTATTGAGGTAGAAGAAGCATCAATTCTAGTAATACGACTCTCTTGTGTCTGAGGATGGTTGACAAATTCCTTCTTAACACATCCTATAAACATGATAAAAGAGGAATCATATAACAATTAGGCAATTCCATGTTTTATCATAGCCCAACACACTTATAAGAAGAAATCATGCCCATAGATATAAACCCATGAGAAAGGCCAACCTGATTCAAGGTCTGTGTCCCTGTTTTGTCCCTACAAATTTTTGTAGCAGAACCCATAGTCTCACATGCTGAGAACCTTCGTACCTAGAATCGGGTGATTTTTTAGATGTTGAAAGACCAATCACCCATCCATCTATAGTAATAAATTATTGTGAATCATATACTAACCAAATCCTTGTCTGTAATCATCTTCTTCATTGAATAAGCTAAACTGTCAATAAAATGACAAGAAAACATGTTAATAAGTGAAACACCACTCTGAAATAAATCATAGACAGTCACTAGATATTAATTTGAATAAGTTAAATCTAGAAAAACTTCTGCAATTAATCATACATCAAGGTGACTACCAATGGAAGTCCTTCTGGAACTGCATCAACGACAATGGAAATCTACAAACAAATACTTTCATTAGTATTTATATTCTGTACATTTTCATATAATCCTTGGACATGACACTACTCAACATTTTTGTAAACAAAGACAGCTAATTTTATAGAAACTATCCATTCAAGCATAGTACTGAAAGTAGGACATGCTGACCTAACGCAATCGAGAAGATGTTAACAATTCCCTTAACTGTGTCTCCAACCTTGGTATTTCCTACTTGAAACATGGATTTCCCATTGGATTCTTGTGTATTTCCTGTAAAACATCTGATAAAATAGAACACAAACTACAGTCAATACAAAGCAGCAGTGAAAAACACAAATAGTTTAGAGAAAATAGCCAAAGGTAGTACAATATCACTTACCTAATCAAGAGGATGACAAAAACTACAACTTCCACTGTAAGTCCAAAATTTCCAATAAAATTTGCAACACCATTGAGGCGGACCTATTATAAACAAGGACTCTCTGTGAGTGTGAAATTTGTGATATTACCACTCATGGCAAAGAATAAAAGTAAAATTAAACAAGTCAGGGCTAACAGACCTGTAGGGGATTTTCTTCCCCATTATCTTCTGGTATGATAGCCATCACTAAACCCCATTCAGTATTTAATCCCACACCGGTTACCTCATATAAGGAAACATAATTAATTTACTTATCAATTCCAAAAATAGAAAAAATCCTGACAACTGACTGGTACCCACTTCCCACTTTATCAATCAGCTTGTTAAAACCAAGTGTAAGTCCCCAAATATGTTATGATGTTTCATGGATATCTATGAAGACGGAGAAAATCATTTGCTCACCAACTGCAATCGCATGGACTTGCAATACCATTCAAAATATTTACAGTTGCATCCCACAATGAGACTGGCCATATCTTAACAATGGCAGTGGTTGAGATGAAACACATTGTCATTTGTCACTGATGAGTGTACATCCACATCAGACATGGCATGCACTATTATAGATATTGATTGACAAATGTCTAGTCAATTAATTGCAACCTGATAGAATCCCTATAAACATTCAGAATCCAACAAAGTTGTCGTTGGCTAATAATAATTATACTCACAGTTCCTTGTCTTTTTCGGTAAACCTAAAAGATACTCACCATCCATATATAGATACATATGCCCATGTGACTTCACAAAGGAACAAGACTTCAACTTTTACATCAAGGATCAATTATTTGGGAAGATGCAAATGTTCTAGGAGGACAATGATAGGAATGTAATGCAAAAGGTATAGCATAAATCTGAACATTCAATCTAACAAAGCCATAATTATTATATGATGTCATATCATTAAACTTTTTCATTAAGGATCGGTTATATGGGAAGATGCAAATGTTGGAGTACAATGACAGGATTGTAATGGAAAGGTATAGAAAAAAACTGAACAATCAATCTAACAAATCCTTCATTAGGTTATGATATCATATATCATTTGAAGAAACACGGGAAAATACGCCTTTTAAGTCAACCTAAAGAAGTTATTAGGATTGTGTTGATAGAGATCTACACACCAAGAGCGCTAAGATCTCGCCACATGATTGAATTCCATCCCATTAATTGCCGAGGATTAAAATATCAAGAACTCTAGCTCTACAAGAAAATGGACATCGGTAAAGCCACAGGATAACCCCTAAAGACTACAACATGTAGGTTATCAACACACATTTGGGATCAAATTAACAGGCATCTAAGTACTATCTCAAGTCAATATATATTTGGATCTGTAATGCTGAAAGAGATTTTAAATCCTTCTTGATGCCAATCTTGATTTAATATCAATTTATATTTTTGAGAACTAAGAAAGGAATCGAACCATCAAAACTAGTCATTAAGAAGTAAACCAACATTGTTATTTATTAGTGCATTGAGAGATATTAAACTGCCTCGTTGACCTATAGTACAACATTTCCTCTTCAACCTGAAAAGAAAAATAGAGTTCGATATATATTTTTGAGAGACACTATTGCACCAAGATATGTGACATGTGTTTATGGAAAAGCATATACATAATTTATAGATGTAAGTTTCGGATATAAATGCTACATCCTCCTTTGCTATGTGATGCATTGCCCCCTAGTGAACTAGCTTCACCAGGTTTGCAAAATGCCTCCATTATTGCATTAAATTTGACAAGTACTACTTTGCCACATATTTGAAACATTGCCCCCAGAAAAAGAGATTTTACTAAACAATATCCAAACACCAGGAATGGAAAAATAGAATATGCCCTTGCTTTTCCAAAACATGAGAAATGTAGTTTGAGAACTTATGAAATAAATTCACTAATAGAAAGAGAAAATAAATTAATGAGTTAAATAATTGCGAAATAAATACCGCTATTCAAGCTAGAATATGGAGCCTGCTGACTTCCAGCTATAACTCCTGAGAGTAGTGACAATACTTTCTAATATTTCCATCCTAAAACAACAATTGGTCTGCCTAGTGGGGTACTTACTAATAGTATATGTGCATATAGGGTAGACCAAATCAAATTCATTCACAATTTGGATCAGAAATAAGAGCACGATGAGTGGATATCCTGGCATCCTTTATTTTAAGAAGCTAGTTGATCTACTCCCAAAATATGTGCATATGTCCTTCTGATAAAGACATTTTTGTCCAGCAGTGTGCTATGATACACCAATTATCTCACCTTCCCGGCTGGTACCCACTTCAATGTCAAGGCTTGACTTCTTGGATGATACCATTCTGCAACAATTTCATCCAGGTGACTGCAAGCATCACATTCAAAGACTTTAGAATAATTCTAGCAAAAAATTCAGTTAGAAATAATTAACAATTTATGTGCATCAACAATTAATGCAAAGGTAAAGAGAGGCTCCTACTTGGGAATAGACACTAGTACAATAGAGACTGGCATAAGGGTTTTAAAAACCTCAGAGACTAATGGAATTCAAGGGGCAAAACCTAAACATCAAAAGATCAAGACATGATTTTTCGGCAAAATCCAACCTGAGCTATTCTTGCTAATGCACAGCTATTAAGAGAGACAAAAACAAAAGGCTTGGAAACAAGTCACTACAGGAGATTCGCAATCAATATAACTCTCTCCCAACACAAGGTTTTCTGGTAAACTCCTGCCTGAGCTACCTTGTAATTCCACAACTCAAAGACATAAACGAAATACCTCTAAATAAGACAGAAATTTCGACTCTAAACTATTTGTAGAGTATTACCTCTCGATTCTTGGTTCGCCATTATAATTCCTGGCATTCACTCCATGGAAACTCCAGTTACCGAATTCTTAATCCCCTCCTTTAAATTCCAAATAATTTCACTCCAAACCCTCTCAAAATCGAATTCTCAAACGACTTCTCCCAATTTCCAAATAAGATGTCCCCTTCCAACCAAATCCAAAGATTTGGAACATACCTACTTCCAGGTTTTAGGTGGGATTCATAGTTCTCCTGTATTTGTGTCTTGTTCTGGCTTTGTGGCTCTTCCTTAATTGATTCTCAAAACCCCATGTTCTGGCTTTGTGTCCCTTCCTTAATTGATTCTCAAAACCCCATGAAACGTCCCCTTCCCACCAAATCCACATATTTGGTGCAAAATACACCTCCTTTCAAATTTCATCACTTCATGGTAACTTTGGTCACGGGTTCATGTTCTTTTGGTTTTTTGTATACTAGACTGTAGGTTTTGTGTATATAGCATGTCTGTCATGCCTTTGTTTTGTAATTATAATTTTTTTTTATATTATTTATATATAATATATACTTATATTTAATATAAAATATACAATATATATAATTATACAACTTATATTACATATATGTTTTACATAATATTATGTAAAACATAATATTATTCAGAAATGCTATCAAGAGATGCATATTCATTAGTTTAACTAATTATGTGGATTCATCTTTAAATAATGCTCACTAGAAGATTTTTATGATCATAATTATTATTATAATAAATATATAAGTTAAATTTTTTTGCATATATATTATTAGTATATAGTAAAAAATACTTAGTAACATTTTTCTGAATTTATAATGCAAATAGTTTAATAGTTAAATTATTTATATATAAAATATTTAAAAACAAAACTAAAGAGGTATATTTGTATAATTTTTTTCAAATATATAAGCTATAGCTCATCGCTAGGACATTGTCATAGCTAATTTGGTGTCAACAATGGAGTTGTGACACATGAGGTGGTATACAATTTACTAAGTTCTAGGGGGTCTTTATATCCATTTGCAGTATTAGAATTAGTAAAATGTAGAATTTCATTGTCAAAATTGTCATTTTCCATTACCAAAGTGATCCACAACTAAAAATGACCAAAGAAATGACCAATTTTTATGTGGTTATTTTTACTCTAGATATCCCGTGACCAAATTTGGTTGTTTATCTTGGTCTTTTTTAGTTTAGTTTTATCCGGTGACCAAAAGTGGTCATTTACCTTGGTCTTTTTTAGTTATCCCACTTAAATTTATCAATTTTGGTCATTTATCCCTTGAAAACAATTATGGTGACCAAAATTTTTGGTCTCCTGGTCACTAATCTTTCATTTTGCACTAGTGTTTGTATTGGTCCCGCTACCAACAATATCACTGAGTATTGAGCAGTCATGAGTCTTTTGACTGAAGCTTCCTACCAAGATGTTCACAACTTAGTAGTCTTGATGGACTCACAACTAGTGGTTTGTCATCTAAACCATGTTTATACCATTAGGAATCATGTGCTTCTCTGTCTCTTCAAGAGGGTACGCTTGTTTGAAAGGTCATTTGAAACTATCACCTATAGGAATATCCCTAGGGAACATAATGTAGTTGCTTATTCATTGGCTAATTACATCCTAGACTGGCATACTTCCCATTCATGATATGAAAATCAAACTTGGTTCATTGTAAATAAACTATTAAAGACACATAAAACTCATGTAAAATACATTCACCATTTGAGACATATAAACACCAGGTAAAAGTATGTATGTATATATATATATATATATATATATATATATATATATATATGAACATGTTTTACAAAAAATAGGTCATGAGACCTCATCTGAAGTAGGTAGGCTTTCAGGTAAAAATCATCATACAAAATCCTGAAGCTATCAACTTTTAGTGGATACATCATGCACTCATCGTCTAGTGAAGCTCGTGGTAACGCATCACTTCCCAGGATACTTTACATAGCAGCCTGCTAAAGCGACACGGTACTCCCACTGTAGGCCTCTGATACCTCAATGGGAGGTCATCAATGGAAGCATCAAGGATGTCTACGGTTAACCTCTCTAGGTTTTCCTCTCACTCCCCTATCAAATCGTCACCTTGCGGTACAAAATGGGCTTTGGCTTGTCTATCCAATGGGGATGATCTCCCAAGTCACGCTGCTTCAACGTCTACATGAAAACATTCAAGTCTCGTTACTTAACATAAAAATATAAAACATCAAAAACATAAAAACACTATTTCCATTTTAGGAAATTCTGTTTCTTACCGATGTCACCCCACTTTCCACTAGGTTGGAGTGGTATGTCAGGGTCATTTCTGAAGTCAGTGCCAGCATATGCATAATCCTCCACCATGAGGAGTTGATCTCTTAGCCATCGAAAGAATGGGTCACTAAAATTTACCTTCCCCCTGCCCGCTCCAGTATGGGCCATAAGATGAAAGAGTAGGGTCTAGGCTATTACCTAGAACTAACAGTGTGCGAAACCGACGGTGGATACTCTCGATATCAGCGATTGAAAGTATGGCCAAGAAAATGCTCCAAAGGATCTCCACTATGGGTAAATAGTAAAATGTTTTGATTTTTTACTATTTACATGACTTTTATATACATTTTTGGGTTTGACATGCTATAGTTTTGTTTTAAGATCGTTTATTACTCAAACTCTATTACTCGTAATCCTTTAATGTTAGTTATTGGGTCATTTAACACTTGTTTTTGAGTTGGTTTTTTACTTTTTTGTACTGTCATGAAACGGAAAAAGTCTTTGAGCGTTTATTGCGACACTTTGGTCATGCTCTCAAAACTTAACATCAAAGGTCCGAGTCTGTTTCTGATTCTTTTCAGGCTCGTAAAATCTATCATTGTGAAAAGATACCTAATGGATTCTTCTTTAAACTCTTTTCAGGCTCGTTAAATATGAAAATATTGTCGAGTGATCTTGTCTTCTTCATGCTTGTTAAATAATTTGAAGAGTTGTCTCTCTGACAGTAGGTTATCTCTTTTTCGGTTCAGATGGACTACTTACTAAAAAGCAACACTCCAACCAATCATGACTAGAAGATTTCTCTAAGGTATTATTTTATACTTTTTCGGGCCTTAGGGACTAAATCATACGAAAAAGGACCCTTTGGAGTCTTCTTCCATGGTCCTTTAGAGTCTCTAAACATGAACAATACCGAGTTTTCTTTCATTGGACTCATTAAATTAAACATTGAGAGACCCTCTTTTGGGAATGAACCCCTCCTCTCTCAGGTTCGTAAAAGATGAGTTTGGAATTGTCTTCGGACAAGCTATAATGAGTGTTTGTTACCCTCTTTGAACTCGTAAAACTGAAAAGAGGCACTCATCAATCATGATGGGGAAAATGGGAAGGGAATCATTTTGCAAATAAATGGCATTAGTTTGTCGCTACCTTTGAACATGACACCTATCTGCATATCATTTGAATCAATTGGGTATTCAACTGATCTCTGTGACAATCGAATTTCATGAGTGATGCCACTCCTTTGAGTCTATCAAAATAATGCATTGTCCACTATTGCATTGTGTGTTTTTCTGGTTTAGTCATGTTGTGAAGTATTTTGTCATGCTTCCCGATGTTCAAAGGGAAGTTGAAGAAGTTTACCTATGCAGTAAAAACACTCTCTGTGTCAATGCTTTTGAGTTAGTATTATGGTTACTACATTCACATCATTCCAGAACTATTTTCAGAGCTTCATGTCATCAATGTGGGACTCATCATGGCCCTCCTTCGACGAGACTATTCCCGTCAACGTTAGCTCATCATCTGAGAAATAGTCTTAGAAACAAAATTTAGTACCTTGAGATGTGTATGCCTTAATGACAAAATCTCTCACTCTCGACATAGGTTCACATCATTGACCTTTGATCGATAAAATCGACTGGGTGTTTGACATCAAGACATTTATTCACACTCAGTACATTGTACTAGGGTACCTTGGGAATCATTGACATCAATGGTGATCTCCCTCGCACTTGTTAATGGTTCACATCATTGGCTAGTACTCAAGTGGCTTCTACTATGTTCGATTTCAGATCATTGTTATCACATGGATAGAATTGTACTTTATGGAAGAAGAGACGAAGACCCTGGGTATTTGTTTAGCGTTCATTGCTTTCCCTAGGTTTCGATGGAGTTTTGTATATCTAGCATGGATCCACATTTGTATGGTCGTGGCTATGCTCAAACTTGCATATGTATGACATATAACTATGTTGTATGTCCAATAGCTATGTACAAGTCTGAGTCCTCTATCACATGGATCTATGATGTATTCTAGTAGCCATGCTTTTTTATTCCTCTCATGGATCTGCCTTGTATTGGTCCACAACCATGAGTTGGTTACATTTTTCTATGATTCAAAAGTATTGATGTACTACAGATTCCTACTAGATGACATTCTTGGACTGAGCTAACATTTTCCCCTCGAAGTGACAAATTGTTCTCTCCAAACTCTCGCTTATCGTATCCCTCTAAGTCTCATGATTTGGGAGGCATTTTGTTATACCAAAATCCTATCACCATCATGTGATAAGACCCTTAACTTCCATGTTTTCCCTTAATCCCAACACTTAGAGTGGAAACTTCCTCTGTTTGTTAATTCTACTTGAAAAAACCTAGCACCGTGCTTTCCCTGTGGTCAATGAGTGATACCTTGCTCAGCACCTCCTGTATCCTATTTTCGAGAAGCGATGCCACCGCCTATGGTATTTGGTCCAAAAGTGGTTCTCATCTAAACTACTCTGTCATAAGGGAAGAAAAGTGGTACCCTGGGTAAAATGGGAAAGAGAGAATTTTCTCGAGGCTTCTAGATCATGAGCCTCGTGTCCTCCCTTATCCATATCATTATGGGTTACTTTGAGCTCAAGATCCCCCATGGTAGGATCTTGGAGCCACCTCACCCACAATGCTCTCAACTATTCATAACCATTGAGACTTATAAATACAAGCTCATGTCCATAGTTGAGGGGGAGAACTATAGAGGTATTGTTATACTGTTGGATTGACCACTTAGTCCAAGTCATTGGAGAGCATAGAGATCAAAGTTGGAGCTTATGGGGATGAAGTGTTTGTCTCGTGGAGGGGCTTGTCGAAACTAAGGCAACGGTTGTAAGCTTCTCCATACATTCTTAATGCAAAGCTGATTTCCATCACACATTACTGTTGTTTTGATTTCACATGTACATGTTGTTAGATTCCTTAGTCACTAACATGGATAAGTAGATGGTTTTCTGATAGATTTGATGTGTTTGCATGTTTGATCTATTTGCAGGTACACAGATTCACAATCGAAGCAGTATTCCAGTGTCTATAGTATTTAGGGAAGGTCTTCCTCCTTTGTCGTTCACTCATTTGTTCTGGATCTGAACCATTCAGACCAGAGGTACAACTCTTTTTCACAGAAGGTGCAATATTCTTGATAATAGATACTGGTCATCAGAAGTTGTTGGAGGCACATTAACTCACTCTATTTCACCCAAATCATCCCAAAATAGACCATGACATGAGGGAGGCACCTTTACAACTCATCTTAATTGATTGTGGGTAATTAGGCCAAAATTGACCAAATAAAGTGTGTAAGTTGGATAAGCAAGGGGTCAACTCCACTGCGGTCACCTATTCCATCAAGATTGCATTTCAATGTGGTTGACAACATCAACATCAAATAACAGCTGTCCCATCTACCGTCGAGTATTTCCAGGTAGTTGAGTTATTATTAATCATAATGAGACCATTAAGAGTATTTAATTATTATCAATATTATTTTTTATTATTTTTTAATTTGTATCTAAAATTTAGAGGTTTATGTTTTACCATAAATTTACTCTAATATATGTTTTAAACAAATAATGATACTAACTCTAAGATAATATTCATGTTGTGCATTTCATGATTTGTTGTAGTAACGAAAATATGTTTGTATGCTTTTGCTTGTTATAGATGTTTTTTTATATTAAAGGCTCTTTACATATAAGAGCATTATACGATTTCAAATTAGCACGTGTTGAAGTTTTAATGATTATTTTTTTATTCCATAAGAATAATAATAAAAAAATACCATAAATATGAATTAATATTTCCAAATTTCTTTTAATGAGGTTGTGGTTTTGATTAGGTATGGTATTGAAATCAAAAGATAAATTACCAAAAATAAAGTAACTCCCTTTTATTGGAGAATGTGTTCGATATTCTAGATTAATGGTTGTAATAAATCTAGGGAATATTGTGGGTTTGAATACTTTTAATAACCTCAAAAATGTATTGCCTCGTACTAAGGAGTAAAGGGGAGGTTTTAATTTAACATAGTAATATAAACATTGGGGGTTATTTTATCTGGGTGGGATGTAGAATAACATTTAAATAATGGGATGGATTGATATATATAGCTTCTTCTTCATATATTTTGAGGCTTCATGTAAAGACCTATTGTAATGACTCTCAAACTCTAAACCAACAAACTTATCAAAAAGCACACACACACACACACACACACACACACACACACACACACACACACATATATATGATTTTTTTTCTTCAAAATAAATATCCAAAATGGTCTCTTATCTTGATTAAAAAGGGTTTGTAATATGTTAGAGTCTGATTTTTAATCCATTAAAGAAACCATTTTTTTATAAAAAGAACAAATGGTTAGGTTATATGGGAATGTAATTTAATTTATTTTAATAACCTAGAAAGGAAATGAAGAGCATCCGGTCTGAAAGCAACCATTTTTTTTATAAAAAGAACAAATGGATATGTTATATGGGAACGTAATTTAATTTATTTTAATTACCTAGAAATGAAATGAAGAGCATCTGGTATAATTCTGAATAATTTTGACTTGTATAGATAGAGAAATGAGATTCATTTGTTGTGGAAGAATCCATGTTCATTAAACATGGAATACTTTAAGCATAAGAATATATCTGCACATAATTTATCTAAACAATAAGAGTGTTATTTTACAATATGTTGTGCATGTATTAAGAATCACATAAAAATAGCTTAAAAACTCGATTGCAAATTAGTTAAATTTCAATTAGTTTGGATTCCTTCCCTTATTCAAATAACAAATATTCCCGAACCTTCTTGAACCAAATAAAGATATGATATATAGCCCTTTGGCTGCTTCATTTATATTTCTTCATTCATGTATGCATGTAGGAAGTCACTCTTTAAATCCATATGATGCACCTCCCAGTGCTTGGATGACGCAATGGCCAAAACTACTCAGATCGAGTCCATCTTTACCACCAATGCAAAGGTCTCATGATAGTCCACTCCTTGGACCTGGGAGAAAATTTTTGCTACGATCCTTTCCTTACATTTTTATGTTGTGCCATCAATAGAAGCCTTTTTCCCAAAAACTCACTTGCATTGAACTAATTTATTCCCCGGTGGAAGAGAAACTAGCTCCCAAGTAGCACTTTTCTGAAGAGAATTAAACTCTTCGTCCATAGCAGCTTGCCATCTTGGATATTTCCAAGAATGGTAGTAGGAATTAGGATCTGACCCAATCATTAAATAACAGGTATTGGACATCAATGAATCATGACTAGAGAGAGCACTACCTGCTCTTTGAAAATCAGACCGGGTTCTTCTTGGATCAGCAGTCTTTCCAATGTTTTCCCCAGCGGAAGAGAATGTCGCCAAATTTGGGAGATTTGTTCGCACTTAAGAATATGATTCCGAACATGATATATATTTATCATTGATAATAGATATCATTTCTACAAATTAATATCCTTCACTCCCACTTTCATCACCCAAATAATCAGCAGAACAAGAGGGAATTTTAGCAGAATTTTCTTCAACTAGTTATACCTCTTGGAGAGGATCTTCAAATCATACACTTATTTCAATGAAAATTTGTTTTGTTATGATATTTAGAATATTGAATCCATTATATTCTTCTGGATATCCAATGAACAAGCATTCAACACTTTTTAGTTTCAAATCTTTCCTCTTGTCATCCAGAATTCGAGGCCATGCAGTGGACCCAAACACCCTGAAATTTCACACATCTAGCTTGTGTCCAAAATAGGATTAGAAAGGAGTATTTCCTTTGAAATAAGAGTGAGGTACTCTCTTTTGAATTTTTGTAGAAATATTCATGGCCTCATCTCATAAATTTGCAGCCAAACTCTTGGCTTCATGCATATAGATGGTTATTTCTGTGTGGGCAAGATTCTTTCTCTCTGCTACACCATTCTGTTGGGGAGTGTAGGGAATGGAGTGTTATATATTGATCCCACTGTTTGAATATATTTTCAGCAATTCAGAATTGATATATTCCCCTCCATTATCATATCTCATATATTTAATCTTTCTCCCAAAGGCATTCTCAACCATTGCTTTCAACTTAATGAATTTTTCCAAAACTTTAGATTTTTTCTTGATGAAGAAAACTCAAGTGTATCTAGAAAAATCATCTATGAAGGTGAGTACATACTGAGATACATTTATGTATGTGGTGGTCATAGGGCTACTATTTTCATAGTGGATTAGACCCAAGATACTTGATGCATGGCTTGCATTTCCTCGATCAAACTTGTGCTCAGGGTGTTTTCCCACAATAAAACCTTTGCAAATTCCTTTGGAAGTTTTCATGGCTTGGATGCCTTCAACCATGGAAATTTTCTGAAGTTGCTGCAAGTACTTGAAGTTTAAATGACCAAATCTATCATGCCATAGTCTATTGACCTCATTTCTACGAGTTAGAAGAGCGATGGGATTTGCATTAGCCACAAAATGGTTAAACTCATTGGCTTTAGCATGATGGTTTGCTAATCCTTTTGAAACAATTTTCCTAGATGCAATATCAATGATTTTTACATAATTGGTGATGAAAGTGAATCACTTGGGAACTTTGGTATGAGTCATTTTATATACACTTGGGAGGTTAGAGGCTAAGGAGGGTACATAGAGAACATCAAAAAAACTGCCATACTCATGATTTACTGTACCTTTTCCTTTCAAAATGATGGTAGAATTATCTCCCATGTGGATGGGAATAATTTTGTCGGTGTCCAAGGATGAGAAGGAATCCATGCTTGCTATCACGTGATTCAAATATCTAGATTCTATGAGCAGAGCTTTGGGCTTCGAGGTGCTTTCCATGAAATCATCTCCTCTTTCTTGTTGGGTATCCCAATCTTGATTATCTCTCTTTCGAACACTCTCCAGATATTGTTTCTCTCAAGGAGAGAATTCATCTTATCAATATTATTCTCCGTGCAGGAATGTTTAGGGTGGAAGACATTCCTGCAATAAGAACACTTGACTTTCTCTTTTCCTTGGTTTCCTTTGTTCTTGTGTTTCTTCGAGATGGAAGTCTCTTCTTACTGCTGGTTCTTTTCTTTAGGCTTTGGAGCATAAAATTTAGCTTTTGTATTCTTCTTCTTCCCTTTACCCTTTGATTATTTGTGCCCCAAAGCAAATAGAGCTTGATTGTTTGAGGATCGAATGATCTCCATATGCACAAGATTGTCAGGCTTGTTTGTGAGGGACTCGATGAAGGCATTTTCCAATTTAACATTGTTTCCCAATATGGAATGTAGAAACAAAAGCTGAATAATCCGAACCAAGTTATGAGAGGATAGATAGGATGAGTTGATCATCATCCTTCTCAACCTTGCACTGCTTCAACTAGAGAACCAAGTGCTTGAATTTTGTAAAAACATCATTCATAGTTTTGTAGTTGCCTAAATTCATGGAAATAAGCTCATTTTCAAACTGATAGATCTATAGATCATCTTTCTTATCAAACAAGGAAGCAATATTATCCCAAATCTCCTTTGGAGTCTTCAATCCCATGATGTGGAAAAGAAGATATCAGGAGATAGACAAACACAAGAAACCATAAGCCTCATCTAGCTTATTCCAGCACTTTATCTTCTCACCTACAGCATTAGGCTCTATTTTTGTGTTCATTGTGACCTGGTAGAGCCCTTCTGAATAGAGCGGAATCTCCATATCCTCCTTCCATTGGTGGTAATTGAAAGGAGTGAGAGGATTCAGAGTAGAATCCATGGAAATGATATAGTGAATGTAGTCAAGAATCTGTAAAAACCTGCAATCAACACAAAAAACCACCATAAGGTTGGACAACCTGCACATTTCAGGTTTTCATCACACCCAACATAATTGATCAAGCATTGATCAACAATTCCTTTACTTGGGGTATTAAGTGCTAAACCTTCGACTTCTAGTGCAGTGCTAGAAATTTTGAGCTTTTTACTCAATTTTGCATGCTAAATCCGTAAAAAATCATGTTTTTGAATAATGAGCTTCATCTTGCCATGGCTCTGATACCATATTAATTCTGTTGCAACAATCTTCAGACAAATCATAGACTTACAAGACATTTAATACAAATTAGACATGAAATGACATAACAATACTTCAATAGGAGGTTTCAACTCTGTATAATCAGTAATGGAATAAAATAAATAATTCAATGTCATGCAAAATGCATGAATGCCAATACAATTCGAATTAGCAAGATTTCATTCGAGTTGCATCAATGGGTGTAGCTTAACTGATTGTAGCCACACTGAACACACTTAGTTAACCACTATTCTAGCCATGACTGACTTTAACTACGTCCTAACTAAATTAGAGTGCAATAAATGATCGAGTCTAAATGAAATTAACTCAAGTACATGTCACTACATGTCAATCAGAAGGTGGTAGTGCATCACTAACTCCAAATAGCTCTAATGAAGTGAAATGCACTAATATTAGTCATCAGAAGTTGTTGGAGGCACATTAACTCAGTCTAGTTGACCCAAATCAGCCCAAAATAGATAATGACATGAGGGAGGTTCCTTTACAACTCAACTTAATAAATTGTTAGGTGAAACAACAATCAATTAGTTATTTGGTGCACTTATGACACTCATATCACCCCAGAATTGCTCCCTGATTGAAGGAGAAATCCTAGTTAGCCTCCTTGATTGAAGGATAAGGCTTAGTTGGCCTCCATGATTGAAGGAGTGCATGGGTATGCTCATGCTAATGTCATGTTGTGATGATGATGATTCCAATTGAGTCAATAAACTTAGGATAGTGGGTAATTAGGCCAAAATTGACCAAATAAACTGCGTAAGTTGGATAATTACTACAACAGTATTCCCATTTATTTCTTGAATAATCATCAATAAATGTGACATAATATTCATATCCACTTAATGATATGAAGGGAATAGGACCACATACATCAGAATGAATTAGTTCTAATAAACCTTTAGTATTTGTTTCACTTTTTAGAAAGGGATTCTTGATGTTCTTTCCTCTTGGAAATCCTTTGCAAGTTCCCTCTTGATCAATATTCAGATATGGTAACCCTATTACCACCTTTCTCACATTAGGAAATCCTTTGTAGTTGATGTGAGAAATTGTTTTATGCCAATATTAACTTCATTTGGTAGTCTCATGGATAAGGGATGTCCCTGGATATCCTTTGAGTTTATATAGCCGTCCTTCTTCTTTGCCATTGAACACATCATCTTCAAGTGTCTTTCCTCTGGACCACATAGGTATTTGTCCATGTATAAAATAAACTCTGTATCCTTTCTTATCTAGAGATGAGATGGGAAGTAGATTCCTTTTCAAACCTAATACATACAGTACTTTTTTCATATTCATGGAAGTTTGAGACTCAAGCTTGTAGCTTGATTCACCAATACCTTTGATGGGATATTGATAGTCATCTCCAAATGATACCTTCTAAGTAGAGTTCTTTTCTTAAATTCTTGATAGAGTTTGCATCTTCCCTTTCATGTGCTTTGAAGCACCACTATCAATAAGCCATGTATCTTCTCGAGGTGTTGTAGACCCATAGAGTGCAGAGAATAATACATATTCTTCTACATTGTCTTATTTTGTTAGTGTATTTTGATGTCTTTCTTCCTCATCCTCATATTCAACTAGATGATCATGATGTATATTGTTTTTTCTCTTCTTGTTTGGTGATGGAGACTCTCTAGAAAGGTGTCCTATCTTATGACAGTTGTAGCATTGATACTTTGAGTAATCCTTCTTTTTATTTTAACACTTCTTGTTTGAAGGCTTATGGTTACCCTTCTTGAAGTTTGACTTTTTTCTTACTTTAGTATGGATTACTAGAGCTTTATCATCTTCTCTAAGTAGAGATTCTCTGTTAGCTACTCTAGCGTATTCTTGAATGCAATATTCCCATACTATGTAAAACTTCATACTTTCTTTTCTGGCACACAGAGTCTGTTTCAATGAGTCCCAAGGTCTAGTGAAACCATTAAGAGAATTCATAACTACTTCATCCTCATCAGAAGTGTCTCCAACATCACTTAGTTTCTCTTTGAACTAGGAAACCCTTGTGAAGTAATATTTAATTGATTCTCCTTTTCTCATATTGGTTTTGATGGCACTGATTTGATTTAGACTTCAAAACCCTTGAATTCCAAATCTAACATGCCAAATTTTTCTTGTTAAACATCCTTCTACCCTATCTAACTTCCTTCCATGGTGGAATTCTAAGTTTCTGCATGTTCTCTTCCACACTATAATTTCCTTCCTTCTGCACTTCCGCATCCATACTTCTCCTTCTACTTGCGCCTTTGTGCACTTTAGTGGGATGCATAAATAAGAACTTCAATTTTCGAAGATAATAATTTATTTGTTTTTGGAATTCCAATTCCTCACTGCCGACTTCCGGTCTAGATATCAAAACTCATATCTTCCAATATTTTGGAACTAAGGTTCCACACTTCTGGGCTTCCATGTTTTCGGTGCAAAAAATGGAACTCAGAATTCCAATGTTTTGAAACAGAATTTTCTATGTTCCCGTCTTCCGGCTTCCGCACAACAATTCTTCCATGCCATCTATCTACTTCAGGATCATTCTCAATATTCAATATAGTTGCAACTATGGATCATGATCAAATTTTTCTGGATTTATTGCAAAACTGAATTGTGACCATTGATCTTCTTCAAGATCATTTCCCTCCGTCCGATCTTCTGCAAGATATGTCTTCTTGATTTTGTGAAATTGATCACTGAAAGGATCAATTTCTTCTGTAATTGGGAAATTAGGTATCACGAAATCACAGAGATCATACACAAATTTACAAGAGTGAATATGATATGAATCAATATATGGAGTCTATCAAAATACATGCAGAGTCTTGTCTTCTGTTCTTTATTCAAATTTCAGAAGTTCAATTACACAAAGAGAACTCTTATTTATTCACTTCTCTCTCACACTTATGTGCATACCTCACTCATACCTCACTTATACCTCACTCATGCCTCACTCATTCTTTTATAACACATTCATTCAATGTCTTATAACAATCAATAAACATGTCAAATTCGACTAAGGTGGATCTAAGAACCTAATAAAAGAAAACCCTATATGCAAAGATCGATCCTTGATGAATTCCACAACAAATTCAATCCTTCCAGAAGCAATTACATGGAAGGCTAACTCAAAGTCTTAGATGGATGCACATTCATCAAGCTAATATGGATGCTCCTGCAACATACTCTTGGGGAAGAAAAACATTCTTCATTAAGTCTTCAGGATGCACAGTGTACTTGGAAATTTCTTGTTCCTTCATCCAGGATGCATCTTGAGTAGGCTGATTTCTCCATTTGACCAAGTATTGAAAGAATTTTTGTTCCTGGTCTTCCTTAGCATTCTCTTGTCAATAATGGATTCAATCTGAGGTTGTTCTTTCTGGGAAATTTTTCCTTTCCAATTTATAGATGAACCATCTCCATATGAGTTTACACCATCTTTCTGGATACCTGCATCTTTAAAAGGATATAAATCTGAAACATTAAAAATTGGTGCAATTTGAAAGTTAGAAGGAAGCTCAATCTCATAAGCATTTGCAGAAAACTTCCTTAAAAATTTACAAGGTCAAATCTTCTTAAGATTCAATTTGTTATAAGTTCCTTTAGGAAATATTTCCTTTTTAAGATAGGTCATGACTAAATCTCCAACCTAAAAATTCACTTCCCTTCTCTTCAAGTCTGTTGTTTCTTTATACTTTTCTGCACTTTCTTATAATATCTTTTTGATATTCTCCTACTGCTCATGCATACTAATTGCAAAGTATTCACCCTATGCACTTCTCTTTTCTTTCTTTCCCAAATATATAATTTCACATACACCTCTTGGATGCATCCCACATACAATTTGGAAAGGAATCATACCTATGCTTCTATTAGGTGATTCATTGTATGCGAACTCGGCATGATATAAAGCCAAGTCCCACTATTTTGGATTCTCATACACAATAATTCCTAGTATACTCCCCAAGATCCTATTTACCACTTCAGTCTCACCATTAGTATGAGGATGATAAGTAGAACTAAAACTGATATTAGTCCCCAACTTCTTCCATATATTTCCCAATAAATTACCCACAAACTTTGTATCCCTGTCAAACACAATACTCAAAGGAAACCCATACAACTTTACAATTTCTAAAAACAACAGGTTAGCAATATTGGTTGGATCATTAGTCTTCTTGCATGCAATAAAATGAGCCATTTTGGAAAATCTACATACCACAACATAAATTGAATCATGACCTATCTGATTTATAGGTAAACCTAAAACAAAATCCATGCTTATGGAATCCAAAGGCCTAGATGGAATAGGCAAGGGTTGATATAATCCTGTGTTCTGACTTCTCCCTTTTGCTTGTTGATAGATTCTGCATATTCCAACAAATTTCTTCACATCATGCTACATGCTTGGCCAAAAGTAAAAATTAATCACCTGAGTAAAAGTCTCATCGTGTTTGAAATGTCCTGATAATCCTCCAATATGATTTTCTTGAATCAAATTCTCTCCCATTAAACATTTTGGAATACATAATTTACTATTCTTGAATAAGCAACATATAATCTAGCCACTGGCTTTTGTTATGGGTAACTGGATTTTTACAAGAAGCATATATATCCTTGAAATCTAAATCTTCTTTATACATATAAATCAAGTTTTCAAATCCCAAAGTACTGACCTTAACTTCTTGTAATACAAGAATTATTTTGGTCAAAGCATCAACAACTTTATTAGACTTACCACTTGTATGCTTGATAATAAAGGTAAAGTTCTGCAAAAATTCTACCCATTTAACATGTCTCTGGTTCAATGTTGCATGACTATTTATGAACTGCAAAGTATGATTGTCAAAATACAACACAAATTCCTTAGGCATCAAATAGTGTCTCCATTATTTTAGAGACTACACAACATCATATAATTATTTATCATATGTGTTGGATTCATTTACCCAACATGCACACTTATTTGGTCAATTTTGTCCTATTTACACACTATCCTAAGTTTAATTGACTTACTTGGCATCATATGAGCACACTATGACATCAGCATGAGCACACCCACACCATCCTTCAGTCAAGGATGAAAACTAAGCCTTCTCCTTCATTCGGGGAGGCTAACTGGGATTCCTCCTTCAAACAGGGAGAAATTATGGGTTGATCTCAGTGTCATAAGTGCGCCTAATTTCTAACTAATTGTTGTTTCACCTAAAAATTAGTTAAGATGAGTTGTAAAGGCACCTCCATTTATTATTTTCCTATTTTTGGTTAATATTTATGAACCAAAGACAACTAGGGCGCCTCCAACCACTTCTGATCACAAGTGGCACTTCAATTAACTCCATCAGAGCTACTTGGAGTTAGGGATGTGATACCACCTTGATTTGGACATGTAGTGACATGTGTTAAGTCCCATTCAGTTAGAGTCAGTCATCTATTGCACTTAGATTTAGTTAGGACTTTTTGTGATAGTTATTTATTGATCAGTTTAGTGGTTAACTAAGTGTGTCGAGTGTGTTCGACATTCTATTAAGCTACAATAATCCATGTAATTTGAATGACCTCCTTGAGTATTCGAATTAGCTTGGCATTCATGTTGATGTAATTGTAACTTTGGAATGTATTCACTTATATTTCTTATCTATTGTAACCCGATGCTCATTCCGGGATGTATTGTAATGTACTTGAGTCATCTCATACCTCGATGTTTATTCGGGGAAGTTTCTATAATGAGAAATTCATGTCAAGTCATTGTGGGTAACCCTCCTATTGGTAAAGGGTTAAAGTCCCCACAGTTGTGGGGCCCTTTGGTTATTAGAATATCCTAGTGAATTCGACCCTAGTTGCATCATTGTAAGTTGGGGCAATAGTCCCCACCATTGTGTTACCCTCCTATTGGTCGGAGGAGGCAAAGTCCCCATAAGTGGTGGGGCACTAGGGTTATTAGGCACTCCTAGAGATGTCGGATCTAGTAAGTAATTAATAAGTGAGACCAACATGTTGGAGTGTGTTCCAAGTGAAAGGAAGAATATAAATAGAGAGTGAGAGCCTCTCTATTTATCATACTCATACACACACTTACTCATTGGGGTGCATGAGTGAGAGAGGAGAAGCTCTCTCAATGTGAGAGAGAGACTGTTGATGTCAGGAGATCATCTTTATGTTTTCGGGTTTTACCTTTGGTGTTGATTCTATCTCTAAGGAATTTGTGGGGTTTTCTTTTTTATGGTTTCCCCAAGGAAAATTATTTGTGTCTCTTTTCTCTTCTTTTGTGCTTGTGTTTTACTGTTGTGCATGTTATTCTCTCAGTTAAAGATCCTAAGATCATAATGGTAGCTTGAATGTTGAAAAACTAACATGGTATCAGAGCTAACTTGAGAAGAAGAAATTGTGCAGCTACATAATCTAGGGATTCTTACATTTTGGGTCTCTCTCCACAATCCATCAGCAAAAGTATGCTAGGATGACTCTCCATTGAAGGGCGCATATTTCAGTCGAAGCGGAATTCGATTCCGAGCATTTTCAGTTTTCGATGCAGAAATTAGGGCTTTCTACAGAAGAGGAATTTTTTGAGTGAGCCCAACATAGAAATTTTATCCTCATCAAAATCTAAGTTTATATACCTGGATCAAGAAATTTGGTTCAGTGAAACTCCAGGAAAGTCAAACCCTAGTTTGACCCCGAGCTAGAAAAACCCTAAATACTAAAACTGCTACGTTTTGGTGCACTCACTATATCCCGATATTGGAGAAGGATCAGGAGCTGAAAATTGTAGAGGCCAAATAAAATATCCTGATTTACACTTTATCCAAAAATAAGCCTCATACTCGCTATATTCTGGGAGATATGATCCCTCCAAGTTAGGGTTCCAGCCTCTTCCAAAATTCATCCCTAAACAGGACACCTAGGGAGAATTGCTATATCTTGGGCTACAATGGTCCAAATGGAATTCCTGAAGATGATATAGAAATAGAATGTAATTTACTATATGCAGTCCAAATTTCTGACTCGGAAGATGAACCATTGACACGTGGAAGTATGTACAACTTCATTGTTCTGAACAGTCCTGTAACATGTCACCTTGGGAAAAGGATCATAAATCCAAATTGGCGAAACCAACTCTAATGAAAACTATGGTTTTGGATCAGGAACATGTGGGGTTACCTTAGTAAGAAATTTCATACATAGAGGAGCATTAATTTTAGACATATCATAGAAAAAACAACAGGCATTTCTGCAGAAGAAATTGGAAAACTAGGGCTTCCTATTTCGGGAGCTTCCCTCCAATGTTTTCAGAAAAGGAGTACATTGGACAGCTCAATTTGAAGAGATCTATCTATTTATCCAATCAGATCTGAAAGATACCAAGTTTTAAAAATTATGGTTTTTGTGACAAACCCTATATCAGCCAGCTCCAGAACCAGGACAGACACCTCAAATCGGTAAGATCTAATCCCTTGCTATTTCCATTCGAGGTTCTCATTTCAAAGTGATATATCACATCAGCTTGATGATAAGCTTGGTAAAGTTGACAACTTCCAAGAATGGAAGTATATGATCTCTATGAAGAAAATGAATTGAACACCTACATGAGTAGAGAGGTTCCAGTTCCAGAGGGAGATGAGGCTAGAAGCCTTACACAAGAAGAACTTGGTCAAGGCCAAAAATATCATTGTTGATTCAATCACGGATCAACTTGCAAATTGTACCACAAGTGTCTTCCCTAAACACACTGAAGATGTTTGATTCCTTGACCAAGCTATTTGAAGG
The DNA here is from genome assembly GCA_001517045.1 of Pseudotsuga menziesii. Lineage (NCBI taxonomy): Eukaryota > Viridiplantae > Streptophyta > Pinopsida > Pinales > Pinaceae > Pseudotsuga > Pseudotsuga menziesii. Next base: position 62,895 of record LPNX010477981.1, read on the forward strand.
GAAGAACATACATCAGAAGATGACCTTAAGAAACCAGTTGAAGAATGTGAAGATCTAGAATGCAAAGACCATGCTGTCATAAGGGTCTCTCAAATCAAAGAACAACTTGAAGCAGTAGTGAAGAATGCAAAATTGGCGATGTCCACTTGACTAGCCTCCCAAGATCATGGGATTCATTCATTCAAGGAATGTGTTCCATAAGGAAGTGATTACTTTCAGTAGTCTCTGGGAAGAAGAAGAAGCTCGACTCATAAGAAGAGAAAAGAAGATGGGAGAAATTGAAGATCAAGCTCTCACCATCCAAAGAAGATCCCTCAAGCGATGAGGAATATAAAGAACTCAACTCTTGAAGCACCTCTTATCCACCTCAGCATTTGGATAAGAAACGATGCTATCATGAATGAAGAAGATGATGAAGTTGAAGGCTCAAGAAGGAGTCTACCCACGAAACAAATAAAGATAAGTATTCAATTTTCATTTCATGATATTGTTTTGTTATGCATCTATTTATATTCAGTTGATGTCTTATGCATGATAGGATATTTGCATTAATGACAGTATACTACTAATATGCATGTGATGGGTAAGTAGCTCATGGTTCTATACAACTCTCCATTGCTACTTATGTAGAATGAAACCTCTTTGCTAACATATTGGATTAGTGCACAATCTCAATGTTGTCCTGGTAGAGATGGAAGGCATCTAGAAAGTTTCTGTGAGATATGGATGGATGTTGTATTGGCTAAAGTAGTTGCATGATCATATATTTATGCATAAGAATTTTCTAGTATGAATATTCCTTATGAAAAGTTTCTAACCATACAAATGCATTTGACTTGTAGGAAAGATCGCATACATAATCGCCTGCAAGCAAAGAAGAATGAAGACTTGTTCTGAAAAACAAGTGACGACAGTTCAAAGACGAAGAATAATATGATGAATACAGCGACATCATTGACGCAGAACCTTCAAGACATGAAGAAGTAACCAAGAAGAAATGGAAGACCAGTTGAAGAAGAATGATGTCTAGGATGCAATATCAATACATGAAGGGAAGTTCGTAGCTCCATCATCCAATATATGGAAACATCATGGGATACAAAGCAAGATTCGTAGCACGAGGCTTCTCACAAAAAGAAGGCATAGACTACAAAGAGACATTTTGTAGCCAGTAAGAATTGAAACACATATATGATGAGATTGATGAAGATCTTAACCTTTGCTACAAGGTTGAAGATACAAGTCTATACACTAGATGGTCACATAGAATATTAGTATCATAGGAAGCTACTTGTCACTCTGGTACAGAATGTTTCGGTGCATAGAGTACGAAAGACAGAGGGAGTATGATGCTCTGCTTTAGAGGGAGTGACTATAGAAGATCTAAGGTTCAACATGATACGACAGGATGGATAGATTACTAATGAATATAGGCTTTATTGATGATGCACTATTTTTCTGGGCATGGAAGCATGGAAGAATGTAGATGGAATCTTCCTTAGACAAAGGAAGTATGTAGTAGAGATCCTGAAGAGGTTCGGGATGATTGACTGCAAGGCCATGACCACACCTATGGCATAGAACATGAAGATATTGAGTGATTCTTCATCAGAGACAGTTGATGCTATGATGTATCATCAGATGATTGGGTCCTTGATGTACTTGACGAACATGAGACTAGACATTTTCTTTGTTGTGAAAACCTTGAGCCACTTCTTGACAAATCTGAGACATGTTCGCTTGATTTCTGCAAAGCATATTCTGAGGTACCTGAAGAGTATAGTTGATTATGGGCTCAAGTACTATGCAAATCAAAAGATTAACCTTTAGGGTTATGTTGATTCAGATCAGGAAGGCCGTGCCATCAATGGGAAGTGCACTTCAGGGTGTTGCTTTAGTATAGGATCAAGTGTGATCTCTTGGTTTAGCAGGAAGCAATCCTATGTGGCACTGAGTACAACTGAAGTAGAGTATGTCATAGCTTGTTCAACTAGTTGTGAGGCAGTATGGCTACGGAATATTCTGTCTGATATATTTGATCTCCAATTGGATGCTACTTGTGACAACCAGAGTTGTGTGAAGTTGTCAGAGAATCCAGTGTTCCATGACAAGTCGAAGCATATCAAGATCAAGTATCACTATATCAAGGATATGGTGCATAGGGGAGTAGTGAAGCTCCAGTATGTTGCGACGGAGGAACAAATAGCTAATGTATTGACGAAGCCATTGGCTAGGGTGATGTTCGAGTACTTTAGGGAGAAGCTTGGTGTTCTCCAGATAGAGGTTTCCTCCAAGGGAAAGTGATGAGTCCCATAGCCATTCTGACATGGTGAGAGGATTGGTTCCTTCCATGGTCAGATGTAAGGGCTAAGCCATTTTGTCATGGTGAGAGGATTGGTTCCTTCCATGTCAGATATGAGTGTTGATATCCATAGCCATTATGACATGGTGAGAGGATTGGTTCCTTCCATGGTCAGATGTAAGGGTTGAGCCATTCTATCATGGTGAGAGGATTGGTTCTTTCCATGTCAGATATGAGTGCTGGCCATTATGTCGAGTAGGACAGATGTAAGGGCAATTTCCATTCTAGGAATGGAGGCACCTGGTCAGTTACTAGGAAAACTCAGTCTAGGACTGAGAATCCATTTTGATGTGATAGAGAGATGTGTTCTCACTTAATCAGATGTAAGGGATGAACCATTTTGTCATGGCTAAAGGATTAAGTTCCTTCCATGTCAGATGTGAGTGTTGGCCATTCCGATGAGTAGGTCGGATGTAAGGGAAATTGCCATTCTCTAGTAAAATGGAAGCACCTAGTCAGTTACCAGGTAGCTCAGTCGAGGAGGACTTGGGGCCATTCTAATATGACTATAGGATTGGTTCCTACAAGATCAGATATGAGTGCCAGCCCTTCCATCATTGTGAGTAGGATGTGTTTCTGCCTGGGTGGATGTAAGTGTAGAGCCCTTTCATCATTGTGGTAAGATGTGTTCCAGCCTGCATGAATGTAAGTGTAGAGCCTTTCTTCGATCATGTGTTGATCAGATATAAGTGTTGATCCTTTCTTCGATCATGTGTTGATCAGATATAAGTGTTGAGCCTTTCTTCAATCATGTGTTGATAAGATATAAGTGTTGCACCTTTCTTCGATCATGTGTTGATCAAATGTAGGTGCAGTGCCTTTCCTCGATCATGTGTTGATCGGATGTAAGTGCAGTATCTATATTCAATCATGTGTTGATCGGATAGAAATGTTGAGCCTTTATTCTATCATGTGTTGATCAGATGTAAGTGCTGGGCCTTTCTGATATGATTATAGGATTGGTTCCTACATGATCAAATGTGAGTGTTGGGTGTACCTTTCTAACGAGTAGGTCAGATGTAAGCTCTAGGCATGCCTTTCTTCGATCATGTGTTGATCAGATGTAAGTGCAGTATCTATCTTCGATCTTGTGTTGATCAAATAGAAATGATGAACCTTTCTTCGATCATGTGTTGATCATATATAAGTGATGAAGAAGACCTACATGGATTCTAGGCCTACAACCAGCATGAAAAAGGGCTAGCTCTGTATAAATTCCTATCACGAGAAGAATCATGAGATAGCACCCGTGTTGATCCAGATCAAGCGATGATCCAAATCCAGTGATGATGCCCAGTGATGATGACCCCGCAGTGTTGATCCAAATCGAGTGATGATCCAGATCTAGTGATGATGCCCAGTGATGATCCAGATCCAGTGATGATCTATATTCAGTGATGATGATCCAGATCAAGTGATGATCCAGATCCAGTGATGATGATCTAGATCCAGTGATGATCCAGATCTAGTGATGATGATCCAGATCAACTAATGATCTAGATTCAGTGATGATGATCTAGATCAAGTGATGGTCTAGATCCAAATGAAGATGACTTACAAATGAATATGACTTGAAGATGATGAATACCTGACGATGACCAAAATGATATAGAGAAGAAGACTTGTGCTGATAAATTGTGTCGAGCAAATACCTTCCTAGTTAAGAGGGAGTGTTGATGTAATTGTAACTTCAGAATGTATTCACTTGTATTTCTTATCTATTGTAACATGAAGTTCATTCCAGGATGTATTTTAATGTACTTGAGTCATGTCATACCCTGATGTTTATTCAAGGAATTTTCTATAATGATAAATTCATGTCAAGTCATTGTGGGTAACCCTCCTATTGGTCAAGCGTTAAAGTCCCCATAGTTGTGGGGACCTCGTGTTATTAGACTATACTAGTGAAATCGACCCTAGGTGAGTCATTATAAGTCAGGGAAATAGTCCCCACCATTGTGGTATCCTCGTATTGGTCAGAGGAGGAAAAGTTCCCACAAGTGGTGGGGCACTAGGGTTATTAGACACTCCTAGAGATGTCGACTCTAGTAATTAATTGATAAGTGATGCCAACATGTTTGAGTGGGTTCCAAGTGAACGAAATAATATAAATAGAGAGTGAGAGCCTCTCTATTTATCATACTCATAAACACACTCACTCATTAGGGTGCATGAGTGAGAGAGGAGAAGCTCTCTTAGGGAGAGAGAGAGAGACTGTTGTTGTTGGGAGATCATCTTTATGTTTTCACGTTTTACCTTTGGTGCTGATTCTATCTCCGAGGAAGTTGTAGGGTTTTCTCCTTTATGTTTTCCCCAAGGAAAATTATGTGTCTCTTGTCTCTTGTGTTGTGCTTGGGTTTTACTATTGTGCATGTTATTCTCTCAGTTAAAGATCCTAAGATCATAATGGTATCTTGAATGTTGAAAAACTAACAATTCATGCATTCAACATGAGACTGTATTGTATTATTCACTACATTATTTATTATACAGAATCATTCTCCTATTGTAGTATCGTTGCATTATTTTCATGTGTAATTTGTCAATTGGATCACTTCTGAGTTTATACTTTTTCCAATATTGTTGTGACATAATTAATATGGTATCAGAGCTTATGGTGAGAAAAAGCTATTTTCTTCAAAAACATGGTTTTTAATGGATTTTGCATGCAAAATTGAGTAAAAGTTCAAATTTAAACACTGCACCAAAAGACCACTGAATACCCCAAGTTAAGGAATTGTTGATCAATTATGTTGGCTGTGATGAAGACCTGAAATGTGCAAGTTGTTTGACCTTACGATGAATTTATTGTATTGATTGAAGGTTTTTACAGGTTCTTTTCATTCAGTATGGTAGATTAATGGCTCATTCTCTGGATCTCTTCACCTCTTTCAACTACCATCAATGGAAGGAAGATATGGAGATTCAGCTCTGTTCAAGAGGGCTCTATCGGGTCACCATGAACATAGAATTAGAGACTAATGTTGCTGCAGAGAAGATAAAATACTGGAATAAATTGGATGAGGCCTATGGATTTCTCTATTTGTCCATATCCAAGGATCTTGTTTTCCTCATCTTGAGATTGAAGACTCTAAAGGATATTTGGGACCATCTCACTACCTTGTTTGATAAACATGATGATCTTCAAATCTATTAGCTTGAGAATGAGTTGATCTCCCTGAATCCAATCAGTTTTGAATCCATGAATGATTTTTTGACAAAATTCAAGCATCTAGTCCTCTAGCTAAAGAAATGTAAGGTGGAGAAGGAAGATGACCAACTCATTTTAGCTATCCTCTTGAAATTGGGTCCAGACTATTCTATCTTTGTTTCATCATTCCACATGGGGAAGCTCACTACCCCAAATTGGAAAATTCCTTCTCTTGATGCCTTCATTAAGACCCTTACAAATGAGCATGATAAGCTTGTTCAGATGGGGATCCTAAGATCTTCAAAAGATCAAGATTTGTTTGCTTCAGGGACAAGGGATTCAAAAGGAAAATAAAATGAGAAGAATCCAAAGGAAAAAATAGATGCTCCAAATCCTAAATAAAAGAACCATCAAGAGAATCCTTTCGGCTCTAAGAAACACGAGAGCAAAGGACATCAAGGAAAGGAGAAATTCAAGTGTTCTTACTATGGGAATGGCTTCCACCCTGATCATGCCTGCATGAAGAAGAAACTTGATGAGATGACTTCTCTCCTCGAGAGAAACAACATCAATCTCCCTGAGAATCTTTGAAGGAGAGACAATCAAGATCAGGATCCACAACAAGAAAGAGGTCATGCTCTCATGGAAAGCACCTCGAACCCCACAACTCTGCTCATAGACTCTGGAGCTTTGAAGCACATGATGGAAATTAGAGGTTCTTTTTCCTCCCTAGACACCAATAAGAGCATCCCCATCAACATGGGAGATGATTCCACCATCATATCGAAAGGACAAGGTACAGTAAATATTGAACATGGCTCCTTTTTCAATGTTCTGTATGTACCCTCTCTTGCCTCCAACCTCATGAGTGTCTATCAAATGACTCATACTAGAGTTCCCAAGAGAGTAACCTTCAGCCCTGATGATGTGGAAATCAATGAGATTGCATACAGGAAACTTGTTGCAAAAGGATTTGCAGACCATCATGCAAAAACCAATGAGTTTTCCCATTTTCTGGCGAATGCAAATCCCACTGCTTTTTTGAATCATGGAAATGAGGTCAATAGACTCTACATGAGAGGTTTTGTAATTTAAATTTTAAATACTTGCATAAATTACAGAAAAATTTCTTGGTTAAAGGCCTCCCGGGAATCAGAACTACCAAAGGAATTTGCAAGGGTTGTGTTGTAGGAAAACACCCTGAGCATAAGTTTGATTGAGGGAAGGATTTCCATGCATCAAGTATCTTAGGGTTTTTACATTCTGATATTAGTATACCAATGCCCATAACATCCATGAATGGATCTTAGTATGTTCTCACCTTCATAGATGATTTTTCTAGATACACCTGGGTGTTTTTCATCAAGAAAAAGTCAGAAGTTTTAGAAAAATTCATAGAATTGAAAGCACTGGTTGAGAATGCCTCTGGGAAAAAGATCAATTCCCTGAGATCTGATAATGGGGGGGAATATATCAGTACTTAGTTGCTGAAGATATGTTCTAATAGTGGGATCAAGATCCAGCATTCCATTCCCTACACCACTCACCAGAATGGTGTAGTAGAAAGGAAAAATCGCTCTCTAAAGGAGATGACCACATGCATGCTAGAAGCAAAGGGATTGGCTAAAAATTTGTGGGATGAATCCATGAATGTTGCAGCACATATTCATAATAGAGCGCCTCACTCCTCCATGAAGGGAAAGACACCCTTCGAAGCCTATTTTGGACACAATCTAGATGTGTCACATTTCAGGGTGTTTGGGTCCACTGAATGGGCCTGGATTCCATTTGACAAAAGGAAATATTTGCAACCACAAATTGTTGAATGTTTGTTTATTGGATATCTAGAAGAATCCAAGCGATTCAAGATGTTGAATCTCATAACAAAGAAATTTTTCATCGAAATAAGTGTTAAGTTTGGTGAGCCTCTCCAACAAGTAGAGCTAGTTGGAGCATTAGAGGAAATTTCAACTCAAAATGGGTCTCCTAAAAAAAATTAATAAAATAATAGTTACAATAATAAAATAATATTTATTAATTTTGGAGGAAGAAAAGAAAAAAACTAATTTTTTGTTTGTATTTTCGACATATCTCCCATTTTTTTACTCAAATTTTGATTGGGAGAGCTCGTTGGATGCGGAATTTAATTCCACATCCAATGAGCTCTCCCGATTGAAATTTGAGTAAAAACACGAGAAGATATGTCGAAAATACAAACAAAAAAAGTAGTTTTTTTTTATACCTATCCCCAAATTTATATTAAAATTTTTTTTAAGACCTATAATGTATTTCAAAACTAAATCAATTTCATTGGATAACACATGGTGACATGGAATATGAATTAGAGTTAAAAGGCACATTTTGAGTTGAACTTTCCTCTAATGAAAATTCTGCTAACAATTTGGGTGACAAAAATGGGGGTGGTGACTCTGATTTTGCAGAACTGATATCTGATATCAATGAGTAATAAATATCAGATTTAGAATCATATTCTGAAGTGCAAACAGATCTCCCAACTTGGGCCAAGAAAACACTTTCTTCCGCTAGGGAAAACATCGGAAATCCTGTTGATCCGAGAAGAACCTGGTCCGAATTTCAAAGAGCAGGTATTGTGCTCTCTTTATATGATGATTTACTATCTGAAACCTGTTATTTAATGATAGGTTCAAATCCAAATTCTTACTACCATGCTCAAAAAGATCCGAGATGGAAAGCTTCCATGGAAGAAGAGTTTAACTCTCTTCAGAAAAATGTTACTTGGGAACTAGTTTCCCTTCCAACTGGAAGGAAAGTAGTTCAATGCAAGTGGGTGTTTCAGACAAAGGTTTTGGATAATGGCACAACCTGAAAGTATAAGGCAAGGTTGGTTGCAAAAGGGTTCTCACAAGTCCAAGGAGTGGACTACCATGAGACCTTTGCACCAGTGGAAAAGATGGAATCCATTAGCCTAGTTTTGAAAATTTTAGCATCTAAGCATTGGGAGGTGCATCATATGGATGTTAAGAGTTCATTTATAAATGGAGATCTTCATGAGGAGATATACATGAAGCATCCTGAGGGATACATTTCAAATCCTACTTTGGTTTTCAAATTGCATAAGTCTTTATATGGGTTGAAACAAACCCTAAGATCATGGTATGCCAAGATGGATGCCTTCCTTCTTTCACAAAAATTCCAAAGGTGTAAGTCTGATTCAAATGTTTATATAAAGAGTTATGATGGTCATTTACTTATCACTATTTTATACGTTGATGTTCTCTTGATCACTGGTAGCACACTTGCTTCCATTTCATTCATTAAAACAGCTCTCCATGATGCATTTGAGATGAGCGATTTGGGTTTGTTGAAACAATTTTTGGGGCTCGAAATTGCACAAAATTTTGTTGGGATAATGGTAACTCAGTATAAAAACATTTCAGACCTGTTACTAAATTTCAAAATGGATGAATGTAAGGCTTCCCCATTCCCTTTCCTCTCAGGAGTTAGCCTTGAATAGGGAAAAAACACTCCACCCATGGATTGCACTATATACCGCCAACTGATTGGCACCTGATTGGTATCTTTCTTTACTTGACTCATTCATGGCCTGATGTATCTTATGCCCTGAATTCTATATCAAGATACATGAAACAGTATCATGACCTTCATTGGAAGTCAACCAAGAGGATCCTTTAGTATATTCAAGGTACAAGATCCTATGGCATTCACTAAGCTACAGATTCGAAGCTAGAGTTGGCTAGATATACAGATTCAGATTGGGCAGGTAATTATACTAATTGAAAGTCTACTTCTGTATATGTCTTTATGTTTTGTGGTGGCCCCATTTGTTGGTCCAACAAAAAGCAGGTTTCCATTGCATTGTCTTCAGCAGAGGCCAAGTACAGGCGAGTAGTGAATTCTTTCATCCAACCTGTTTGGTTGCAAGGAATTCTTTTAGAGTTTGATTTTGGTAGTGCTTTGTACACTGTCATATTTTGTGACAATAAAAGTACTATTAATATCTCCATAGATCCAGTTACCAGGAAGAGGACCAAACACGTAGAGATTCACATGCACTACAGCAGGGAGTTGGTGCATGACATGACCATAGTTTTTCAATAATTCCTTAAATATGAGCAGATTACAGATATCTTCACCAAGAGGTTTGCAAATAAAATGTTCAATTACCTCTATTCACTGGTGGGGGTGAGTTCATCAGGGTGACTAGATGTTTTTCTTTAGTTTTCAGCTTGAGGGGTGGATTTGTTCCCACTGGGTTTTCCCTCGTTCCTCACTTAGATTTATTTTGAGCATTGTTAGAGTTACATATTTTCTACAGGGTGACCTGTGGCTATTGTTCTTGGGGCCCTAGCATTTCATGTATTTTATTTTTACTCCTCATAAGTATAGCTTAAGGGGGGGTGTTGGAGTCATTTACCCAACATGCACAATTATTTGGTCAATTTTTCCCTATTTACCCACTATCCTAAGCTTAATTCACTTAATTGGCATTAGATGAGCACACTATGACATCAAAATGAGCACACCCATGCCCTCCTTCAGGCAAGGAGGCTAACTAAGCCTTCTCCTTCATTTAGAGAGGCTATCTGGGATTCCTCCTTCAAATAGGGAGCAATTCTAGGTTGATCTGAGTGTCATAAGTGCACCTAATTGCTAACTTATTGTTGTTTCACCTAACAATCAATTAATATGAGTTGTAAAGGTTCCTCCATCTATTATTTTCCTATTTTTGGTTAATATTTATGAACTGGAGACAACTAGGGCACATCCAACCACTTCTGATGACAAGTGAAACTTTAGTTAACTCCATCGAAGCTACTTGGAGTTAGGGATGCGCTACCACTGTGCATTGGACATGTAGTGACATGAGTTGACTCACATTCACTTAGAATCAGTCATCTATTGCACTCTGATTCAGTTAGGAATTGGTGTGACTGTAAGTTATTGATCAGTTTAGTGGTTAACTAAGTGTGTCGAGTGTGTCTGACATTTAGTTAAGATACACTCATCCATGTAATTAGAATGACCTCCTTGAGTATTCGAATTATCTTGGAATTCATGCATTTTGAATGAGACTGTATTGTATTATTCACTCCATTATTGATTATACATAACTGCAACTTCCTATTACAGTATGGTTGCATCATTTTCATGTGTAATTTGTCAATTGAATCACTTGTGAGTTTATACTTTGTCCAAGATTGCTATGACATAATTAATAATATGAAGAATATTTTCATTTTTCTTCATTCAATTTCTCACTGAAATATGCCACTGGCCCCTACTCTTGACTTAAAAATGCTCCCATTGTTGTTCCACTAGCATCTATTTCCACTTGAAACACTTTGTCAAAACTAGGAAAAACCAAAATATGCTTCTCAATTGTCTTTTTATTCAACAACTTAACATTCCTATCATCTTCTTATGTCCATTTGAAAGGTTGTCTACTTCCTTTGAAAGTATCTATCAAATGTGCAAAAATGTGACTCAAATTCTTAATGAATTTTCTAGAGAAACTAGCAAGTTCATGGAAAATTCTTACCTCATAAGAATTCTTTGGAACTTGTAAATTTACAGTTGCTTGTACCTTGTCATAATCCATCTTCAGTCCTTCTTCTGAAACTACAAATCCTAGGTAAACTAACTCTTTCTTCAGGAAGCTATAGTTCTTCAAATTTAACAACAACTTCTCTTTTTGAAAAATTCTCAACACCAACTCAACGTTCCTTAAATGTTCCTCTCTATTCTGAATGAAAATCAGAATGTCATCTAGATACACTATTACAAAATTTCCAGTAAATCCTTTTAAAACCTCATTCATCAACCTCATGAAGGTACTAGGTGCATTAGTAAGCCCAAATGGAATCACCAACCATTCATACAAACCATCATTAGTTTTAAATGTTGTCTTCCATTCATCCCATTTGCTTATCCTAATCTGATGATATCCACTTTTCAAATATACTTTGGAAAAAAAAATTGAACCACTTAAACAATCCATCAGATCATCAATTCTGGGCAAAGGGAACCTGTACCTAATAATGATATTGTTAATTTCCCTGGATTCAGTGCACATCCTTAACTGACCATCTTTCTTTGGACTAAGTACAGTGGGTACTGCACAAGGAATCAAGCTTTATTTCACCAATCCCTTCTCCAACAACTCCTGCACCTGCTGTTTGATTTCTTCATTTTCTTGAGGAGTTAATCTTTATGCTAATTTATTAGGTAAACTTGCACCAGGAATTAAGTCAATGTGATGACTAATACTTCTTATAGGGGGTAAATCATTTGGAAATTTATCCACAATAATGTCAGCACACTCATCAAGCAATGTTTTAACTTAATCAAGAAAATCATCTAAATTTGTAGAATTTAAAATTACCTTTGGCTTACCTTTGGTTTTGAAGGTTGGGATGGTTGAGATAGTTGGGATGGTTATGAATTAGGACCCAAATAATCTCATTTAATCTTGATTTATATTTCTTAATGTCAAATTAAGGTATATGCGGGTGTTAATATAGGAAACTCGCATATAATACGCGTGTTTCTCAAAGGGAACTCGCGTATGAAAGTATATGCGGGTTGCAATGCAAATACTAGCATATGATATGAGAGTTCCAATGCATATAGTCGTGTATGCAACCCAAAACTTAGAATGAAAATATATAAGGCTGGTTTGAGGATAATGCATCAAAGGTATTGCACACCTATAGTGTTTTGGTCACTTCAATAGTTGAAATTTAATCGATTATGTAGTGAACTCTAGATTCTTCAAGCGAGTAGGACATAGGTAAAATTTATTGGGAAAAACAAAACTACCTAAAACATGTCAGATCAATTATTAGTTGCCTAACTAATCAGAAATAGATTCCCCTTCCCCCACTATTGGATTCATGTGAGAGGCACAAGAAATCCAACAAAAATAGGATTATTTCTATTTGAATATATTACATGAATTGGGGCACACCCTAATATTATATTTTCTAATTGCTAAACACCCTTCATATTTTACATTATGGCACATACAATAATGACGCCACTTAAATTGAATGCCATCGGTAGGAATAGAAATTATAATGGGTAACCTCCCCTATATGAAATGATTTACCTTGTGATGTTGTTTGTGGAATATGTCCCCCCACAATACTTATTGGAATGCTACCTTATTTGATTTCAGAGACTAAGGGCCAAACAATGTAATATGCAAATGGACAAGGAAGAATAATAAAAATGAATTACAACTAAGAGCTAAACAATATAATATATAAATGTATATAGAAGAATAATAAAAATACATCCCAAACTACATACATATAAGATGACAAACATGGGGGGCTATAATTTCATCAATGCATTGGGATCTCATAGGCTCATGAAATTTCTCATTTAGACATCAAAATCAAAATATTATATTACATAGATGTGAGAATCATATTTCTCATAAAGTCATCAAAATGTATTACATAGAGGTGGGAATTCCAAAATACAAAAAGAGGTATAAACAAAACACTTCTAACTAAATAGAGAGTCCAGACATGCCTTTGTATCATAATTCAAACCTATGTTTTCATTAATTCCTTTTATTTTTGTGTGTCTAGTAAATACATGTGGCTCATCCTGAGCCACTAAGAAAACTTATGATTTTGGCGCAGGATGCGCCCCGGTACCGATCTTGTCCTAAAATTCCTTGAAAATGCCTTTCACTTGGGAAACTTCTTCTCGGACCTCCTTTGCTTCCTTCTCCAATTGTTCCACACAGTCGAAATTGATATGTTCAATGTTACTTCTTCCAACGACTGAGTTATTTGCTGGAGATTCTGTTGTATAAGATGAATGATCCCTGTAACTCTTTTTGCCTCCAATTGGTGCGTTGTTACCTCATCATTCTTGTGACTAGTGTTTCATCCAGCTTATGTAATTTCACTGTGCTGACCTCAGTGATGTGCGCAATCACATATGGCCCTAGCCGATACATCTTCAATTTCCCTAGATTCCTTAAAAATTTATTTTCATACAACAAAACAAGTCCTTCGACTTCAAAATTCTTAGTTTTGATATGACGATCATGCCAGGATTTATGCCTTTCCTTCTCTATGAATTGATGGAACCCTACAACGAAGCATTCTTCCTCTATATGAACAAGCTACAACAATTTTTGCTAGACACAACAGTTCTTGGGCTTGGTACAATATATTCCATCATCACAACAACTTCTTTCCCATACACAAGTCTGAATGGATTGTGCCCTTTCAATCGCTTGCAAGTTGTGCAGTACGCCAATAGCACAACTGAAATTTTTTTATCCTAATCATCTCTGCATGCATTGCATACTTTGTTTAATGCATTTTCTAGAATCTTGTTGAATGCTTCAATCGTTCCATTCACTTGAGGATGATAGCGTGTCGTTTTCCTATGTTGAAAATTCTCCTAAGCATCCATGATACACATTTTGTTAACAAAATGATTGATGAGCTTACTACAGAGTTCCAGACATCCTAATCTGGTCACCACATTTTCAAATAAAAACTTCGCCGCAGTCACAGCGGTACAATATTTAACATGTGTGGCTTCATCCCATTTTGTTAAGTAGTCTACCATTGTGATAATGTAGCACGCGCCAGTCCTCTTCCCTAGTAGACTGACCGGTCCAATAAAATCAATGACCCAGTTATCAAATACTTGAAGGGTTATCTATGGCGCTTACCCTATCTCGTCGTGTCTCGATGGTTTTCTGGTTCTCTGGCAGACATTGCGGATTCGACAAAAGATCTTAGTATCCATATGTATAGTTGGCCACCCTAAGCCAACTTGCAATATCTTGTGCACGGTTTCCTTTCTAGTGTAGTGTCCTCTTACGACACCAGCATGTGCTTCGCTCATTATCCATTGTCGCTTGTGGTAAAAAACACATCGACACAATATTTTATCACGGCCCATTTTGTATGGTTTTCCCACAATCAACGTATAATTAGGGGTTTTGATGACCAAATATTTCTTCCGCACAGTGGTAAACCTTTCAGGTGCATAACCTATACTCAAAAGGTAAATGATATCCTCAAACATTTTATAAACCACAGTGACCGTAAATAGTTGTGCATCAGGTAAATTATCCTCTAGACTAGTAGGTTCTTCACCACTTTCTATCCTGGACAAGTGTTCAGGCCCCACATTCAGTCGACTAGGTTTAACAATGACTTCAAAGTCAAATTCTTGAAACAGGAGGAGCCATCAACAGATCTTCCCCCCCAACACTAGCTTGTTGACCAGGTATTTTAATGTCGAATGATTAGTGTACCTTTTGAAAAGTCCACCCAATAAATAGTGTCTGAATTTTTGAAGCACATATACCATGGCGATTCCTTCCCTTTATGTCGTCGTGTAATTTTTATCTATCGTTGACAGTTTTCTGCTAGCAAAATCAATAGGGTGGTAAGGCATACCCTATATTGGTTGTGTCAGGACTATGCCTACTGCGACATACGACGCGTTGAAATGGACATGGAATTGCCTCTTCCAGTTGGGCAATACCAATATTGGCACGCTGGCCATATTGTTCTTTAATTTGTATAAGTTTTCCTGACAAGATTATGTCCACTTGAACTTCACATCTTTCTTCAACAATGTCTCCATATGTGCATTTATCTCTGCATATCCCGTGATAAATTTTTTGTTATAGCCTGTGTGTCCTAACATTGATCTGAGTTGCGTGACTGATGTAGGTGGTGGCAAGAAAAGAATAATCACAACTTTTGATGGGTTGACCAAAATTCTATCGCGACACATGACATGTCCAACAGTACACCAAATGGTGCACAAAAAAAAATCATTTCTTTGAATTAAGCGCTATCTAATACTGGTGATAGCGGCCCAACATCATGCATAGACTCTCAATGGTCTCTTACTAGACAAAACACTGTCCAATCATCAAAGTAGACCTAAATAAATTTATGTATGAAATATTTAAAATTAGAAACTATTATTTGAGAAAAAATAGTAGGAGCATTCTTGAGTCCAAGGGGAATTACCATATACTGGTAGCATCCCCTTTCTGTGACGAATGCCATTTTGTGTCAATCCTCCTTCGCAATTTTGACTTGATGATAGCCAAAAAATCTAGCGGTGAATGAATGCATCTCCTGCCCTTTGACGCTTTCAAGTACTACATCTGTAGATGGTGTTGGGAATGGATTGTGCATGCATGCATCATTTAGCTTCCTCAGGTTGACACAGGTCCTAACATCACTTGTTGTCTTCTTATCCTGTATCACTATAGGGATGATCCATTCTGATCCCTCAACAGGTTCAATGATTCTTGTGTCGAGCATGCGATCTAATTCATCTTTCACCTTCTCTTTACACCTTGGATTCAACCTATAAGGTCGTTGCTTAATGGGTACTAATATACAAATTTTTTGGGTACTCGGATCCCTTGTTTCCTAGCTCTTGATATTTGTAGCAGATGACTTTTAAATGGTCCACACATCCACCTCTTAATTCCCATCCATGACCACCACTTCCTCGACCACTAGGATTTCCAGTTCCTCCTAGGTACTTAGATGTGTAACCTTTGGTTGTACTTTGTTCTCAACGACCATATCAACTTTTTTCTCTCCTTCCCTCATTATACTTTACTCTAGCGGTGGAATATTTCTGACTTTGAGAAGTCGACTTTCCTCTACTCATCGAAGTCTTCCTCAACAACTTCTCTTCTTCCTTCAATGTTGGTTAGTAGGCTTCATAGATAGTTCTAAGCTTTGAGAGGCTCAACTTGTCCTTTATGGAATACTTCAATCCATTTATCTATTTGGTTTCTTCCTCTTCTCCCTCATTGGTTTGTCTCAACCTGATCGACAGTCTATAAAAATCCTCTCTGAAATATTTCACATTCAACTCCTTTTGCTGCAGGTTCTGTAGCATCCTTAATAGAGATATAACATAGTCGATGGGAAGGAACATATCCTTCAACTTGCAGACCATGCTATCGTAAGCGATTATTTTATCCTTGTGTTTCTTTACTTTTTCATCCTTCAGATTATCCCACCTTAACAAAGCATTTCCTATTAACTTTAAACAAGTAACCTTTGCCTTTTTGGGTTCTTCGACCTGCTCCATATCGAAGTATTTCTCCATATCTCTGACCCATTCTACATCAACTATTATAGGTTAAGGATCCTAGAGTAGGTAGGAAAATCTATCTTAGCCTTACCCCTCATCTCCAAGAAAAAATTTAATAGCCTCTCTTTTGGGTGTTCTAACTCTTCTTCTTATTGAGCCTTTCTATCCTCGACTTATTCATCACTATGGTCGATACTTTTAATGTTAAATCCTTGTCGTTGGTCCTCCTTCGTAGATGCTAACTCATTTTTCAATGTTCTCATAGTATGAATGCATTCCTCAAATGTTTCATGGTCAATTGTGACCCTTGCACCTCCATGTTGTCTTCTACCATGAACATTTACCCCTCTATGATCCATTTCACCACTCAAGAATCAAATATTCTACTACCCAATTGCAACTGGATTCATTCTGTACTAGTAATCACAACTGAACTTCCTTTCATGCAAGAAACATTTTTGCTATAATACCGACTAGCGCAGACCCTAGGTCGACCAACTAGAGAAAATCCCGTTGAACGGGCGCCTGCGAGTCAAAGTTATGCAATGGGAACAAAAACACAAAGACAATGCACATATGTGCCAAAAGGAATGGCCTTTGAATTAAATGAATCTCATAGGCTCATAAAATTTCTCATTTAGACATCAAAATCAAGATATTATATTACATAGATTTGAGAAATTTCTCCTTTTATGTTTATGTAAGTGCATGAGATAAATTCAACTATTAATTAGAAATAAAACTATTATTTTATTTAGAATTGTCTAAAATTTCTTAGATTTGATTTGGATAAGATACAAAGTAATTTTTTTTAATACAACATACCAAATAAATACATTAAAAGTCTAGATTATTTAGTGTCAAGTATATTTACACTAGTGTACCAATCACCACGACCCAGACACAGACCGACACCACAATTAATTGATGGATTGGCCATACATATTCAATATAAATTAAAACGATTAGCGTGTAGTATTGATATTAACACTCATTCCAGATTCAGTTGTGAGAAATGGAAACAGAAGGACAGCGATTATTAGTTGCTGTTGAGGAGATTTTAAGAGATTTTGGGGAACTCAAGGAACGATGGGAAGATCCTGATTTTGATCCTTGGGATCCTGATTTTGATCCTGAACGCATAGTGGCCCGAACGTATGAGACAGAGCTTAGGAGAAGAGAATTTATGCACCAATGGACACTGTTAGAGACTCGAATCCCGGATCCCATTAAGGTCGAGTTACAACGGAGTATTAGGGAACTTGGAAGAGAACAACCATGGCAAGTGGATTTGGAAACAATTGAAGGAGAAGCAGAACGATTATTAGATGAAGTCAAGAAGCAGAACGATTTATCACGGCCCATCTTGTATGGTTTTCCCACAATCAACGTATAATTAGGGGTTTTGATGACCAAATATTTCTTCCGCACAGTGGTAAACCTTTCAGGTGCATAACCTATACTCAAAAGGTGAATGATATCCTCAAACATTTTATAAACCACAGTGACCGTAAATAGTTGTGCATCAGGTAAATTATCCTCTAGACTAGTAGGTTCTTCACCACTTTCTATCCTGGACAAGTGTTCAGGCCCCACATTTAGTCGACTAGGTTTAACAATGACTTCAAAGTCAAATTCTTGAAACAGGAGGAGCCATCAACAGATCTTCCCCCCCAACACTAGCTTGTTGACCAGGTATTTTAATGTCGAATGATTAGTGTACCTTTTGAAAAGTCCACCCAATAAATAGTGTCTGAATTTTTGAAGCACATATACCATGGTGATTCCTTCCCTTTATGTCATCGTGTAATTTTTATCTATCGTTGACAGTTTTCTGCTAACAAAATCAATAGGGTGGTAAGGCATACCCTATCTTGGTTGTGTCAGGACTATGCCTACTGCGACATACGACGCGTTGAAATGGACATGGAATTGCCTCTTCCAGTTGGGAAATACCAATATTGGCACGCCGGCCATATTGTTCTTTAATTTGTATAAGTTTTCCTGACAAGATTATGTCCACTTGAACTTCACATCTTTCTTCAACAATGTCTCCATATGTGCATTTATCTCTGCATATCCCGTGATAAATTTTTTGTTATAGCCTGTGTGTCCTAACATTGATCTGAGTTGCGTGACTGATGTAGGTGGTGGCAAGAAAAGAATAATCACAACTTTTGATGGGTTGACCAAAATTCTATCGCGACACATGACATGTCCAAACAGTACACCAAATGGTGCACAAAAAAAAATCATTTATTTGAATTAAGCGCTATCTAATACTGGTGATAGCGGCCCAACATCATGCATAGACTCTCAATGGTCTCTTACTAGACAAAACACTGTCCAATCATCAAAGTAGACCTAAATAAATTTATGTATGAAATATTTAAAATTAGAAACTATTATTTGAGAAAAAATAGTAGGAGCATTCTTGAGTCCAAGGGGAATTACCATATACTGGTAGCATCCCCTTTCTGTGGCGAATGCCATTTTGTGTCAATCCTCCTTCGCAATTTTGACTTGATGATAGCCAAAAAATCTAGCTGTGAATGAATGCATCTCCTGCCCTTTGACGCTTTCAAGTACTACATCTGTAGATGGTGTTGGGAATGGATTGTGCATGCATGCATCATTTAGCTTCCTCAGGTTGACACAGGTCCTAACATCACTTGTTGTCTTCTTATCCTGGATCACTATAGGGATGATCCATTCTGATCCCTCAACAGGTTCAATGATTCTTGCGTCGAGCATGCGATCTAATTCATCTTTCACCTTCTCTTTACACCTTGGATTCAACCTATAAGGTCGTTGCTTAATGGGTACTAATATCCAAATTTTTTGGGTACTCAGATCCCTTGTTTCCTAGCTCTTGAGATTTGTAGCAGATGACTTTTAAATGGTCCACACATCCACCTCTTAATTCCCATCCATGACCACCACTTCCTCGACCACTAGGATTTCCAGTTCCTCCTAGGTACTTAGATGTGTAACCTTTGGTTGTACTTTGTTCTCAATGACCATATCAACTTTTTTCTCTCCTTCCCTCATTATACTTTACTCTAGAGGTGGAATATTTCTGACTTTGAGAAGTCGACTTTCCTCTACTCATCGAAGTCTTCCTCGACAACTTCTCTTCTTCCTTCAATGTTGGTTAGTAGGCTTCATAGATAGTTCTAAGCTTTGAGAGGCTCAACTTGTCCTTTATGGAATACTTCAATCCATTTATCTATTTGGTTTCTTCCTCTTCTCCCTCATTGGTTTGTCTCAACCTGATCGACAGTCTATAAAAATCCTCTCTGAAATATTTCACATTCAACTCCTTTTGCTGCAGGTTCTGTAGCATCCTTAATAGAGATATAACATAGTCGATGGGAAGGAACATATCCTTCAACTTGCATACCATGCTATCGTAAGCGATTATTTTATCCTTGTGTTTCTTTACTTTGTCATCCTTCAGATTATCCCACCTTAACAAGGCATTTCCTTTTAACTTTAAACAAGTAACCTTTGCCTTTTTGGGTTCTTCGACCTGCTCCATGTCGAAGTATTTCTCCATATCTCTGACCCATTCTACATCAACTATTATAGGTTAAGGATCCTAGAGTAGGTAGGAAAATCTATCTTAGCCTTACCCCTCATCTCCAAGAAAAAATTTAATAGCCTCTCTTTTGGGTGTTCTAACTCTTCTTCTTATTGAGCCTTTCTATCCTCGACTTATTCATCACTATGGTCGATACTTTTAATGTTAAATCCTCGTTGTTGGTCCTCCTTCGTAGATGCTAACTCATTTTTCAATGTTCTCATAGTATGAATGCATTCCTCAAATGTTTCATGGTCAATTGTGACCCTTGCACCTCCATGTTGTCTTCTACCATGAACATTTACCCCTCTATGATCCATTTCACCACTCAAGAATCAAATATTCTACTACCCAACTGCAACTGGATTCATTCTGTACTAGTAATCACAACTAAACTTCCTTTCATGCAAGAAACATTTTTTCTATAATACCGACTAGCGCAGACCCTTATTCGACCAACTAGAGAAAATCCCGTTGATCGGGCGCCTGCGAGTCAGAGTTATGCAATGGGAACAAAAACACAAAGACAATGCACATATGTGCCAAAAGGAATGGCCTTTGAATTAAATGAATCTCATAGGCTCATAAAATTTCTCATTTAGACATCAAAATCAAGATATTATATTACATAGATGTGAGAAATTTCTCCTTTTATGTTTATGTAAGTGCATGAGATAAATTCAACTATAAATAAAAAATAAAAGTATTATTTTATTTAGAATTGTCTAAAATTTCTTAGATTTGATTTGGATAAGATACAAAGTAATTTTTTTTAATACAACATACCAAATAAATACATTAAAAGTCTAGATTATTTAGTGTCAAGTATATTTACACTAGTGTACCAATCACCACGACCCAGACACAGACCGACACCACAATTAATTGATGGATTGGCCATACATATTCAATATAAATTAAAACGATTAGCGTGTAGTATTGATATTAACACTCATTCCAGATTCAGTTGTGAGAAATGGAAACAGAAGGACAGCGATTATTAGTTGCTGTTGAGGAGATTTTAAGAGATTTTGGGGAACTCAAGGAACGATGGGAAGA
>LPNX010477981.1:84357-111444 GCA_001517045.1 Pseudotsuga menziesii
AAGAACAACCATGGCAAGTGGATTTGGAAACAATTGAAGGAGAAGCAGAACGATTATTAGATGAAGTCAAGAAGATAATTATAGAACAGTTTGGGAAACTTGAGGAACTATGGCAGGCTGCTGTTGCTGTTGCTGTTGCTGAACCGGCCCCACGCACTATAATAACCCAAACTCTTCCGTTAAACGACATGATGCGAGACTGTATTAGAAAATGGGACTATATTAAAAAAAGGATGGAGATCACAGCGATTCCTATTTCAAGCGAGCATATCAGTGGCGAGATCACAGCGATTCCTATTTCAAGCGAGCATATCAGTGGTAGCGCTAGCAATACTTCAACATGTTCAATTTGCCTCAATGATTTCGAGTTGGGAGAAGCGGGTGGCCAGCTCCACTGCGGTCACTTGTACCATCAAAAGTGCATTTCGATGTGGTTCACAACATCAACATCAAATAACAGTTGTCCCATCTGCCGTCGAGTAATGCCAGGTAGTTGAGTTATTAATGCCAGGTAGTTGAGTTATTATTAATCGTAATGACCGTCTAGTAATGCCAGGTAGTTGATTTATTATTAATCGTAATGACCTATTACGAGTTACTTTCTTTATGATGCGAGACTTAAGAGCGTTAATTGTATTTGATGATTATCATTATTATTTTTTAATTTATTTATTAAAAATATATTGCTTGGTATTAAGGGGGTAAAGGGGAGGTTTTAATTTAACATAGTAATATAAATATTGGACGTTATTTTATTTGTGTTGGAAGTAGAATAACATTTAAATAATGGGATGGATTCATATATATATAGCTTCTTTTTCATATATTTCGAGGCTTCTTGTTGAGACCTATTGTAACGACTCTCAAACTCTAAAACAACGATGTTATCAAAAAGCACATGCATTGAATAAATCAGACGCTTAACAACTAAGGTATTATTAATCGTAATGCCAGGTAGTCGAGTAATGCCAGGTAGTTGAGTTATTATTAATCGTAATGCTAGGTAGTCGAGTAATGCCAGGTAGTGGAGTTTTTATTGGAGAGTGTGTTCGATATTCTATATTAGTGGTTGTAATAAATCTACGGAATATTGTGGGTTTGAATACTTTTAATAACCTCAAAAATATATTGCCTTGTATTAAGGGGTAAAAGGGAGGTTTTAATTTAACATAGCAATATAAATATTCGACGTTATTTTACTTGTGTTCGATGTGGAATAACATTTAAATAATGGGATGGATTCATATATATAGCTTATTCTTCATATATTTTGAGGCTTCCTCTTGAGACCTATTGTAACGACTCTCAAACTCTAAACCAACAAAGTTATCAAAAAGCACATGCATTGAATAAATCAGGGGCTTAACAACTAAGGTATTATTTTTTATGTGTAAGTGAGATGACATTATAAGGATGGAACCTTATCATCGTTATCAAAGGTAGGGCTATTGTTTGTTAAAGAAGGAATTGAATATTAATTTATGGATGTTGAATATTCAATTCTTATGTAATATGTGGTGGAGCACGAGAGATAGAAAAAGTATAGACATTGCAATGCAAGAGTAACTGTGTAGTTTTGTATGTATTGATGTAATTTACGAAGACTTTCTATAATACAAATGTTTTTCCTATTAATATAGTGATACCATGTTTTGAGTAACTTGTGAGTTTTCTCAGTTTGATGTCCATGTTGGAAAGGTCCCACCAATATGACAATTAAGTTTGTTTCATTTTAATGTGTGTATTTCATTAGATAAAACTATGTTAACTTGTAATCACAAGTATTTCATTTAAGATTGGATATGGATCCAAATCAAATGAGAAATACTCATTTGTTAATAGTTAATATTTGACATTCTGCAACCTAAATCTATTTCTTACCTGCTATGTTCTTATTTGTCTATTTCATATTGCCGTGATAGGTTGTTTAGTTCTATAGTTTGGATTTACAAAATATATAGATGAAACAACATTCAAGGTCACTTTGTTATGTAGTCAAAGTAAAAATATAATCAAACCATCTTTATTCATTGATGTTCATAAACATTTATATAAAAAATAGATATTAATACAATCAGTGAATTACATAAATATATGAATTCTAACTGACTTTGATTTCTATGTATTCAATTTTTTTCTCTGTTATACATTGTTTTCTATACTATACAATCTATTAAATATTTTACAGTATTACATGGAATGGTTCTATACCGTGCAATCTCCATAGTATTTTACAGTATTACATGGAATGGGTGCTAGAGATTGGAGATCATTTGTTGCATGAACCATGTAGTCGAATACTTAACCATATTTTTTTGTGATAGGCATGTTTACTTGATTGCATTAGATTTGTTGTAGCTTGTTTCATTTCATTAAACTTAGATTGTCATTAATTTATTCCTTTAGTCATTTTATCTATGAATTTTAGTCATTTTCTTTAGAAAACTCATTTCTCATTGTTTGGTTACTTATCTCTGATTTTTTGGTCACTAATTTAGTTGTTTTCAATTGATATTGGAATATAATTAGGGCATAGAGGAATCAAACCACCAAGATTCTTCTTATAAGGCAAGTGCTATTCCATTGAGATAGCACCCTTAAATAGAATATATTATATAATTATACGTCAGTAATCTAAAAAATTAACATCATTACTTTTATGAATATTACAATGGAAAACAAACCCAAAACTCTAGAGTTCCATGGTCTTAATTTTCATTAACAATGAAACTACAACATCCATTTAGATTAAATATTCTTGTCATAATTTATTTATACAAACCTTCCTTTATGTTGTTAAAGAAAAGTGTAATAGGATAATTTTACTATTGTTCCACATATAAATAAATACTGGAAAGTAAACCTAAAAATCTCTATTGAAAAGGAAACATGTAATAATGGGATAAAATTGCATACTATGAACTAATATAATCCCAAAAATATGGAAAATTGGATATTCAACATCTCAAACGTTCATTAAGATCCGTATTTAACCCCAAACCTATCAAGCTCCAAATGGGATCAAATCCCTTAAGGTGCAAACCTTTCTGAAGTGTAAAGGTTTTTATCATTCTTTTCCATTATTTTTTTAATCCACATTTTTGTTGCAAAGAGAAATTGCATAGTGCGCCCATATTGGGTTGTAAAATGTGTTTATACAAAATATGGAAAAACGGGTACTATAACAACTCAATGCACTAATCCATGTGTGGAAAGTTACTTCAAGATAAACATAATAATTCATCTTGAGAATTTGTTGAAGTAAAACATTTTCTACAAGGATATTTGTAAAACATTTTCTAAAGTTAATCATTTTCATTAAATATGAGTATGTATCTTCGGAAGCAATGAAAGATCCATGAACAATTTCTACAAGAGGTTGTCAACATGATGAAAATATCCAAGATTCATGGGAAATATCCAATGAAGAATAAAAACTCAATTTAGAATTTGAAGAATTGCTTTCATATTTGTCTCTAGATCCTAATGCTTTGAGCATTCAGGAGTTTGATTGGAAAACATCCAAATAAATTCATGGCATGAAAACAATGAATCCCATCATAAATTTTGTAAAAGTGAATAAAAAAAGAGTAAATGAGAACTAAAAATACCTTTTACCTTCAAAAGAACCTAATCAAGAGAACCATATTCCCTATGAAAACCAAGAACCTTGTAATTAACCACCTTCCTCTTGAGGGTCGAAGATTAATTCTTTAAATAGACTCTATTTCTATGACGGCCCTGGATAGAGAGTAGATAAGTCTATATTTTCTGATCTTATCTAAGAGGTTAAATCCTTAAGTTTAGTGTCAAAGGATGCACATGTGACATGGACATCTTTCCATTCCCTTCTCCCCCCATATCTTGAGCTAATGAAGGTATCCTAAGATCCCCCAAGGCTGACTTCACCTAGAAGTTGACCCCTGAACTTAAATGAAACGATCAGGAAGAGAGACAAGAAAACAAATATTTTATTGAGACTTGGTTCCAAATGGTAATTATCCCATAATAACATTCATTTCGTCAACACTTACATACTACGGGGGGTGCCGAAGGACCACCTTATGGAGGTCCTCCCCCTAGGGGGACTAATGGTGATGGAGGGCCTAGTGGCTTCCCTCCTAGTGGTCCCAGAGGGTCTGGTGGCCCTCCTCCTAGTGGTTCCAGTGGCTCCAGGGGTTTACCTCCCGGGGGTTCCAGAGGGTTTGGTGGTTCGCCTCTTGGTAGTCTAGGTGGTCCTGGTGGTACCAATGGTCCTAGTGGTCCCAAAGGACCTGGTGGTCCTCCTCCCGAAGGCCCCGACAGTCCTCCTCTGGGAGACCCCAACGGTCCTAATGGTCCTGATCCCGAAAATCAACCCCCTATAGGTGGATCTTCTGGTAGTTATTCATCACAACAACATGTCTATGAGTCTACTTATGGTGCTACTGGTACTTATATTCCATATCAATATTACCACTATGTGCAACCTAATCGTCAGTTACCTTTCCTAGCAACTTTGGACTTGCTTGATTTTTCCAATTTGATTAATGATCCCATTCAACATAACCCCTCGTGGCCTCCCATTCCGGTAAAGTTACTATCGGACATTCCAAAGTTGAGATGGGATGCATGTTAAGTTTTTTGGTTTCTAAGGACGGCATCTGGATAGACCCATTGAAAATTGCCACTATTTTAGCTCTACCAGCCCCAACCAACCTTCTAGAACTCCAAAGTTTGCAAGGGAAGGGAAGCTTTCTCCACCGTTTCATGTTCAATTTTGCAGAGAAAACACACGGTTATATGCATCTCCTTAAGAAGGACACTCCATTCTATTGGGATGACCAAGCCCAACGAGCCTTTGATAATCATAAACGTGCTCTGACCCATTGACCCGTGACACACCCCCCAGATTATTCAAAGGATTTTCTCTTATATATTGTTTCCTCCACTACTACCATCACTATGGTCTTGGTGTAGGAAAATACTGATGGTCAGGAGAACGTGATCTACTATGCTAGTAAGAATCTTATGGATTCTGAAACCTGATATTCATGCATGGAGAAATTAGCATTGGTCATGGTCATTGCTGTTCAAAAATTTTGTCACTAAATTTTGCTTCACACAACCACTGTATTGGCAGACCAGAACCCTATGTATTACATCCTAACTCGCCAGGTGCTCGGGGGCATGTACTCCCGATGGATAGTCATACTACAACAGTTTGATCTGGAATTTGCCAAAGCCACATCAAATAAATCCTTGGTCTTTGTCGAGCTCATGTGCGATCTTCCCTATGCTTCGATGGAACCTGAGCCCAATGATTCATTTCTGGATGAATTCATGTTCCTGATAAGCACTACTGACCCATGGTATGGATATTTTCTCATTTATCTCCAAACGCAAAGATTTTAGCCTAATCTATCCCGTGACGATCGCCGTTGTATCTGTCACCACACAAAATACTATATCATCATGAATGACACTTTGTATAGACATGGGATCAATTCCATTCTCCAACGATGCCTCACCCATGAGAAAGCTAAACAAGCGTTGAATGATTTCCACTTTGGAGCATGTGGCAGTCATTTGTTTGGGATGGCTACAACCCAGAAAATCCTTCACGCTAGCTATTTCTGGCCTTCATTCTTTAAAGATTTTCATGAGGCTGTCAAGAAATTCCCACCATGTCAAGATTTTTATCCGAAAAGGCTCCCTCATCCTGCTCCGCTAGACCCCATTTTTGAAATGGGGGATCGATTATATGCATTGTAAGCCTACCTCAATCAGGGGGCATTGTTACATCATCATAGTCGTTGACTATTTTACAAAGTGGGTTGAGGCCATGCCTACATATGCAGAAGACGATAAGATTGCCACTCTCTTCATGTTCAATCATGTGATAGCTAGATTCACAGTCCCACAGTCCATAGTTACTGATCACGGATCACATTTCTGTAATCAAATAATGGAGGAACTAAGTGCCAAGCTAGGTTTTCACCACGAAAAATCTACACCCTATTATCTGCAAGATAATGGTCAGGTAGAGGCCATTAACAAAGTTTTGAAAACAATGCTTCGTCGGATGGTTGGAGACCATAAATCCAACTGGCACCATATCCTCTTTTTCGCCCTTTGGGCCTACAGGACTTCGGTGAAAACAACTACTGGTTTCACATATTTCCATCTTGTCTATGGAATCGAAGTTGTCTTACTGATTCAATGTCAGATTCCATCCTTGAAACTTGCCGTCGAACTTCTCCCGGACACTTCCGCAGAGGAAGAGAGATTTTTATACTTGAACAACCTTAACGAAACTAGGAGAGATGCTGCCTTAGCTAATGAGGCAGACAAGAAACGTGTCAAGGCATAGTATGACAAATTTGTCCAATCTCGTTCCTTTAATGAGTGTGACCTAGTTTTAACTTATAATCAGAGATATGAAAAACTAGGGAAAGGAAAGTTCGAATCCATGTGGTACGGTCCTTTTGTTATTTCCAAAGTTTTAGAGAAAGGGGATTACAAGCTCGTAGACTATGATGGAATCCATTTAGGACAACCTCACAATTGGTTGTACCTGAAGAGGTACTATGCCTAGATCTATCTTAGATAGTATCTTGTGTATATGTATATTGCTTGACTTTCAGTGTGCTTAAGTATTTTCAATATGGTTTTGAGTTTAAGTGTCAGTATCTATTTATACCATGTTTTGGTCATGTAGAGCAGATTGATTTCTATAGCTTCGTTGATCGTGCTTGCCACCACACCTTGAATCTTGCCTTAGTTGCTTGGGTTCTCTATTCTCCAGCTTACTATTTGGTCATTCCAAGAGTGGTTTGCATTGGTCCCTCTACCAACAATATTGCCGAGTATCGAGCAGTCATAGGTCTTCTGACTGAAGTTTCCTCCCAAGATGTTTGCAACTTGGTAGTCTTGATGGAATCACAACTAGTGGTTTTTCATCTAAACCATGTTTATACCATTAGGAATCCTGTGCTTCTCCGTCTCTTCCAAAGGGTACGCTTGTTAGAAAGGTAATTTGAAACTATCACCTATAGGCATATCCCGAGGGAACATAATGTAGTTGCTGATTCATTGGCTAATTACATCCTAGACTGGAATATTTCCCATTCATGATATGAAAATCAAACTTGGTTCATTGTAAATAAACTATTAAAGACACATAAAACTCATGTAACATACATTCACCATTTGAGACATATAAACACCAGGTAAAAGTCTATATATATATATTTGAACATGTTTTACAAAAAATAGGTCATGAGACCTCATCTGAAGCACGTAGGATTTCAGGTAAAAATCACCATACAAAATCCTGAAGATATCAGCTTTCAGTGGATATATCATGCACTCATCGTCTAGTGATGCTCGTGGTAACACATCACTTTCCAGGATACTCTACATAGCAGTCTGCTAAAGTGACCTGGTACTCCCATTGTAGGCCTTTGATACCTCAATGGGAGGTCATCAATGGAAGTATCAGGGATGTCTAGGGTCAACCTCTCTAGGTTTTCCTCTAACTCCCCTATCACATCGTCACCTTGTGGTACAAAATGGACTCTGGCTCATCTATCCAATGGGGAGTCTCCCCCAGGTTGTGCTGCTTCGGCGTCTACACGAAAACATTCAATTCTCATTACTTAACATAAAAAAATATAAAACATCAAAAACATAAAAACACTATTTCCATTTTAGGGTCTTTTGTTTCTTACCGATGTCACCCCACTTTCCACCAGGTTGGAGTGGTAGGTCAGGGTCATTGCTAAAGTCAGTGCCAGCATATGCATAATCCTCCACCATGAGGAGCTGATCTCTCAGTCGTCGAAAGAATGGGTCATTGAACTTTACCTTCCCCCTTCCCGGTCTAGTACGGGCCGTAATTTGGATTCACCTCTGCATGCAAGGGTCCCGTGCCCTCAGCTCTGTAAAGACCACCTAGGGTCTCATCTGTGGAATTGGCTCGAAGAAGAAGCAAGCTAGAATGGAACCAAAACCAAATTGCTTCAGCTCCCCCTACCGACACTTGGTTAGCTAATCCTTGAAGATCAGAATTAGGGCTTCATCCCAGTTAAAGACTATAGGTGCCATGGCCTCTATGGCATAGAGCATATGTGCTCTAGATTCCTGGTGCACTCCTTGGCTTCCCTCCACTCTTTGCATGGTAAATAACACAGTCCGTAGAGGTCCATCCATCATTGTTTTTATCAAGATTTTCTTCCCCGATTTCCTTGTCCCAGGAATGTAGTAATGGTTTATCAACTCCTAAGTAGTAATGTCCCCCCGACAGGAACCAGTCAGCGACATGGGAGCACCCCGTCTCGAAAGGCCAATCAGGAACTAGATGTCCTCTACCTCAACTGTTAAAATGTGAGCACCAACCTCGAAATATTAATGCTCTAGATTCCACATCCAGAGTATATTCTCTAGTAATCACTCATGCGAGACCATATTGGGTGTGTGGAATAAATTTAAGAGTCTGTAGTCTCTCAATGCGGCTATGCAACCCAAATTTATTTCGGTGAAGATGTTGTCATTATCATGTTGTCTCTCTTTCCATATGACCATTTTTTATCAACAAGAACCTATCAAAAACAGTCACAAGACTTGTTAGAAACATTCTTAATCATCCAAATCAATTAAAATGAGTTGGTTTTTCTTGTGTAACCATTTTTATTTCTCCATGGTTGGCACCACAGATGTCCTATTGAGGATAGGTGGTGGCACCACCTGTGCACTATGTTTTCCACACGGTTATAGTGGGGTACTGCTTATCCTATAAGGGATAAGAGCGGTGCATGCTCCCATGATTTTGGGGCTTGCCATACAAGCCCAAGACACCATTAAAAATCAAAATTGAAGGCATAAGATGAAAGAGTATGGTCTAGGCTATTACCTGGAACTGACGGTGTGTGAAATCAACGATGGATGCTCCCAATATCAGCGACTAAAAATCTGGCCAAGAAAATGCTCCAAAGGCTCTCCACTATGGGTAAATAGTAAAATGTTTTGATTTTTTACTATTTACATGACTTTTATATACATTTTTGGGTTTGACATGCTATAGTTTTGTTTTAATATCGTTTATTACTCAAAATCTATCAGTCATAATCCTTTAATGTCAGTTATTGGGTCATTTAACACTTGTTTTTGAGTTGTTGCAGGATAGAAGAGCAGTAGCAGTAAAGTTTTGGGAGTTCATTTTTTACTTTTTCGTACTGCCATAAAACGGAAAAGGTTTTTGAGCGTTTATTATGACACTTTGTTCATGCTCTCGAAACTTAGCATCAAAGGTCCAAGTCTGTTTCTAATTCTTTTCAGGATCGTAAAATCTCTCATTGTGAAAGAGACCTAATGGAGTCTTCTTTAAACTATTTTTAGGGTCCTTAAATATGAAAAGATTGTCGAGTGATCTTGTCTTCTTCATGCTCATTAAATAATTTGAAGAGTCGTCTCTCTGATGGTAGGTTATCTCTTTTTCGGTTCAGATGGACTATTTACGAAAAAGGAACCCTCCAGCCAATCATGACTGGAAGAGTTCTCTAAGGTATTATTTTATACTATTTTAGGCCTTAGGGACTAAATAATACAAAAAAGGACCCTTTGGAGTCGTCTTCCATGGTCCTTCAGAGTCTCTAAACATGAACGATACCGATTTTTATTTCATTCGACTCGTTAAATTAAAAATTGAGAGACCCTCTTTTGGGAATGAACCCCTCCTCTCTCAGGTTCATAAAACATATGAGTTTGGACTTGTCTTTGGACAAGCTATAACGAGTGTTTGTTACCCTCTTTGAACTCGTAAAGTTGAAAAGAGGCACTCATCAATCATGATGGGGAAAATGGGAAGGGAATAATTTTGCAAATAAATGGTAGTATTTTGTTGTTACCTTTGAACATGGCACTTGTCTGCATATCATTTCAGCCAATTGGGTATTCAACTGATCTCTCTGACAATCCACTTTCATGAGTCATGCCACTCCTTTGAGTCTATCAAAAGAATGCATTGTCCACTGTCGCACTATGTGTTTGTCTGGTTTAGTCATGCTGCCAAGTCTTTTGTCGTGCCACCTGATGTTCAAAGGGAAGTTGACGAAATTTACCTCTACAGTCAAAACAGTCTCTGTGTCAGTACTTTTGAGTTAGTATTATGGTTACTACATTCGTATCATTCCAGAACTATGTTCTGAGTTTCATGTCGTCGATGTGGGACTCATCATGGCCCTCCTTCGACGAGACTATACCGAGAAATAGTCTTGGAAACAAAATTTATTACCTTGAGATCTGTATGCCATAATGATAGATTCTATAGCTCTCGACATAGGTTCACATCATTGACCTTTGATCGATAGGGTCGATTGGGTGTTAAACATCAAGACATCTATTCACGCTCAGTAGGTTGTACTAGGATACCTTAGGAATCATTGACATCAATGGTAATATCCCTCGCACTTGTTAATGGTTCACATCATTGGCCGGTAATCAAGTGGTTTCTACCATGTTCAACTTTAGATCATTGTAATCACATGGATAGAATCGTACTTTATGGAAGACGAGACGAAGACCCTGGGTATTTGTTTAGCGCTCATTGATTTCCCCAGGTTGCGATGGAGTTTTATATATCTAACATGGATCCACATTTGTATGGTTGTGGCTATGCTCAAATTTTCATATGTATGACATAGATCTACGTTGTATGTCTGGTAGCTATGTCCAAGTTTGAGTCCTCTATCACATGGATCTATGTTGTATTCTAGTAGCCATGCTTGTTTATTCCTCTCATGGATCTGCCTGGTATTGGTCCATAGCCATGAGTTGGTTACATTTGTCTATGAGTCAAAAGTATTGATGTACTACAGATGCCTATTAGATGACATTCTCTGACCGAGCTGACATTTTCACCTCTAAGTGATAACTTGTTCTCTCAAAGCTCTCGCTTATTGTATCCCTCTAAGTCTCATGCTTTGGGGGGCATTCTGTTATACCCAAATCCTATCACCATCATGTGATACGAGCCTTAACTTCCATGTTTTCCCTTAATCCCAACACTTAGAGTGGAAACTTGCTTTGTTTGTCAATTCTACTTGAAAAAACCTATCATCACGCTTTCCCTGTGGTCAATGAGCGATACCTTGCTTAGCACTGCCTGTATCCTATTTTCGAGAAGTGATTCCACTGCCTATGGTATTTGGTATAAAAGTGGTTCTCATCTAAACCGCTTTGACATAAGGGAAGAAAAGTGGTACCGTGGGTAAAATGGGAAAAAGACAATTTTCTCGAGCTTCTAGATCATGAGGCTCGTGTCCTCCCTGATCCCTATCATTATGGGTTAGTTTGAGCTCGAGATCCCCCATGGTAGGATCTTGGATCCACCTCACCCACAATTCTCTCAACTATTCATATCCATTGAGCCTTATAAATACAAGCTCATGTCCATAGTTGAGTGGGAGAACTGTAGAGATATTGTTATGTTGTTGGATTGACCACTTAGTCCAAGTCATTGGAGAGCATAGAGATCAAAATTGGAGCTTATGGGGATGAAGTGTTTGTCTCATGGAGGGGCTTGTCGACACTAAGGCAATGGTTGTAAGCTTATCCATACATTCTTAATGCAAAGCTAATTTCCGTCCCACATTACTCTTGTTTTGATTTCACATGTGTTATCTCCCAAATAAAATAAATTTATTTTTGATAGTATGAAGAATTTAAATGATGCAATGAAGGATATGAATATCACTAACAGTTTTGAAGGCCTCTATTTTTTATGCAAATTTCATAAAGTTGTGGTTTCGGTGGCTTGGGAGAGGATCAGGACATCTCATTAGCCACTGAAAGATGGAAGATAAATAGAAAGTGGAAGACCCCTTCGGCAGATAGGCATATTGCTGAAACTGTTTACACCATCATAACGTTTTCCAAGCATTAATCGAAAGTTGTGAAGACTTCAGATCAGCAAGCTAATTCTAAAAGGCGCCACAACGGCGGAGGAAATACAGACTAAGAGTTCCGATGGAGAGAGGTTTTGAGTTTCGATCGCAGACGAAATCAGTTCAGGACTTGAAAACTTTAACAGATCGACAAGTTAGTTCTCAAAGCCGCCGCAATGCTAGAGAATATAGTGACTAATCGTTCTGATTCAGACTTCCAATGACCTCCAACAACGATGAAATCAGATCAGAAGAACTAAGGATTAAGCAATGGTGAGGTAAAGCTGAAAGGTGTCGAAATGTCGATGATATGAAAAAATAAAATGCTGCCAAAGTCAAGTAACAGAAGTCAAAAATAAAAAAGACTAAACTGTCGGCCAAATAGTTCACTATGGAGACGCAACGGTGAAAGAGAAACTTGCTGCGGGTTCCGAAACAATACAAACTCATCAGCGTCAAAACTTGAAGGGACTAATTATCGATGAGCTTGGTCCCTAGGGAGCTGCATCGGCGGGAAGCAAACTGGCTACGACTTCTGATCAATGACAAGAAACATTCCGATAGCATGACAATAGATGAACACATCGGCGATCAAAGGGTCTAAAGACTAATCATCGACGAATTAGTCCTCTAAGGAGCCGCACGGGTGGAAGATATAACTAACTACCAGTTCCACCGTAACAACAAATCGTCAGTGATTAAAGGAACTAAAGAATAATCATCGGAGAGTTTAGAACCAAGCAGCTTCGTGGTGGTCGAAAGAACTGTAGACTAATCATTGGCACAATAGTCCATTAAGGAGCCACAACTGTGGAAAACATTCAGGCTTAGAGTGTCGATGGGCTAGAGAAAACAGATTCCGATTATCGATTTAGAAACTGTTACAAGCTAAAGGTGGAGAGTGGTAGCATAGAGACTTAGAGCACCGATGAGCTAAAAGAAAAAGCCCCGATCAATGACAGTGGCGGTAAGTCGGTAAACTGCAGAAACATTGGGACTTGGAGTGCCGAAACTGCAACAATATTCAAATTTGGGTAGCCGATGTGATAGAAGAAAGCTTCCGGTCAGTGACCACTGTGGAAAGCTGTGGGAAATAGAGACTTGTAGTGCCGAAAATGGGGCGACGAGATGGAGAAAATCCAGCGGATTAAATGAGGAAAGTCACTTCAGTAAATGCAGAAACACTGGTTGTTGGTGGGAACTTCACAGTAAACCCTCAGTGGTGATTATCAGCGACCACTTCAGTCATTTAAAATTCACTCAGTGAACTAGATCTTTGCAGTAGATAAACAAACAGTTAGCAAGGGTTTGAAGCCCTAATCAGGAAAATCTATTACTTTCAATTATTTTTGTGTAAACAGAGCGGACTTTCGGGATCTATAAATTTTGTAAGAGGCTATAAAGCCCATGATTTTTTTATTAATAAAGGTTCGACTCTGAGGATTTATGAGCCTATTCCATTATCAAGTGTCTCATCTGGTTTATTCTAAGTATAATCTCTTTTGTTGTGATTTGTTCATCCATCTCTTTCTTTACTGTGTTTATTGCCTAAATGTACATTTAGGTAATTTTCAGATTTATTAAAGGGCCTATAGCTGTCATCCTATTGGTTATTTAGTGATATTTGATTTATAAACACCATCCTTAGCAGGATTTAGCCATTTATATGCATGTGTTATGTGTGTAAGTCTGCCGGCTTGGTGAGTTCTCCATTCCTGCACCTTTTTATCAAACTACTGAACAAGTTGTAACTAAAAGCTTTATGATTGAGTGAGCTTCATGCATGTCTTGAGAGTGAGAGGCTATATAGGTTATCTGGCTTGATCCAATTCAGAAAACCCGAAAAAATAGTTTAAGTTACCAAGCATCCTCGAGCTACAACCTAGAGGAGTTTTCTGGAGTGATAACAAATTGGCACCGTTGCTGGGGAGAGGAGATTGAAGCTCAGCTTCCCTGGGATATGACTTAGATCCATGATTTGATGATAGACAAGGCTTGGAAATTATTACGGTTGTAATCATCTATCTGGAAACTCCATTGATATAAGGTGGCTTCAAAAGACCAAGTACCAGAGCAAACCCAAAGGGGCCACCAGCAACACCCATTTCAGATCCAGAAGAAATCTTGAGGAAAGCTAGGGCTTTACTAAGACAAACCAATAGTGCTGCACAAAAGACTACATCAAGCATTTCAAGAAATATTTTTGCTGTTATTTTTTCTGCCGAAACTTTTAATTCCCATAAATTTTTAGATACATCAGAAAAATCTAAGGCTTGGGCATCTTCAAGCACTGCTGCTTATGAAAATCCAATCCCTGGTGACTCCACTGGGATAAGTATACCACCGTCTTCTCAGCAAATATTTTCATCAGTGTCGCCTTCCACATCCCTGTCCATACCCATTTCCAATATGGCTACCCCTCAATTGACCAAGATGGAAAGGATCCTGGTAGCTAGGTATGCGCCCCTAATTTTGCCAAATCCTCTCGTAGCCATGCCTACCAAGGATTACCTCAAGTATATTCCTAAGTTTATAGGGGAAGGGGATTTCACTGTTGAAGAACATCTAGAGGCTTTTTATATCTATGCTGAAAATATAAATATAGAACAAGAAGATGTATGGACCAGAGTTTTTGTGCAAAGCCTGGATGGCCAGGCTAGGAAGTGGTTTAAAGAATTTCCTACTGGGTTAGTGGTAGGCATAGAGGCCCTAGATGACATTTTCCTAAAGCATTGGGGAGAGAGGAGAGACCACCTCTACTATATCATAGAATTCAACAACCTAAAAAGAGAAAATGGTGAGTCTATCTCCAACTTTACCAAGAGATTCAACAACATGTACAGCAAGATCCCCACTAAGATTAAGCCCATCGGTACCTCAGCTATGATAACTTATGCGAATCCATTTGACTCTGAATTCTGCCTACTTCTCAGAGAAAGGAGGTCTTCCTCCTTATCACTAATGCAGGATGCTGCCCTAGAGGTAGAGTCAAACATTCTGGCATCTCAGAAGGTCAAAGGGAAGGTAGACAGGAGAAAGTAGCCAGCAGACTACAGTGGGACTTCGGCATCAAAGAACAAGATTGAAAAAATGACCAAACTTTTAGATAACCTGACTATTGAAATGTCTAAATCGAAGGACCAAGGACATCTGCCGGTGAGGAGTAAAAGGCCAAGTGACTTTGCTCCTCGAAACCCAAATTTTGTCCCTTATAGAAGAGGAAACCCAGAGGATAAGAGCTCCATTTCAAAATGTTGTATTAGAAGAAGGGCCAAAATTCATTGAAGAAGAAGGATAAGCTGAAGACAATATCCATTGCATAGAGGATGAGGTGGACTATTCTTTTCTGACACAGGCAGAGTATGAAGAAGCCTTGATTGATGAGCACATCACTGAAGAGGCTGTCTATTAGGCTGATGGTCAGGGAGGTTACCAACTGAGGTCTTGGGTGGTTTCTCCACTCAAAAAGAATGTTGTACCCGTCAAGCAGCCTGCTGTACCTGGTAGAAAGGTTGTTGTTTTACCAAAGAAAGTAGTTGTTCCATCGAAAGCATTACATAAACCAGCACCTTCAGCCACACTTGATCAAGTCCAACTCAAAACTTCCAGATAGGCTGCATTATTCCTTCAACCTTGAGTTTGAAATTCAAAAATTGAAAATCCCTTTCCCTTTAATTGAGTTGATGAAGAATGATGCATTTAAAACCTCCATTCTGAATTCCCTTCAGCCCAAGGTGGACATTGACACTGAATTTGTGAACCTGCAAGATGACAAGCCTATTGTAACCCTGGGCCCCATGATCGAAGACCTAAAGGAATCTTTCCCACCATTCTATATATCCTTGAACATCCATGATAAAATCCTCCATAATTGTTTGGTGGATTTAGGAGCCTCTCATAACTTAATGCCAAAGGCTGTGATGGATAAGATCGACCTTAGCATTACCAAGCCCTACCACGATTTATTCTCCTTTGACTCAAGGAAGGTCAAGTGCTTGGGCCTCATCAAAGACCTTGCTGTAAACTTAACTCAACTGCCTTCGAAAAGAATAATAATGGACATCGTAGTGGCTGATATTCCTCCAAAATTTGGCCTTTTGCTGTCCTGGTCATGGATCAAAAGATTGGGTGGCACCCTTAAGATGGATCTCACATACACCACCATTCCCATGTTCAGAGGAGAAACTAAGAGACTGTACAGGGAAAATCAGCTAGCGTACATTATAAGCAAGGAGAGTCGCTCAGTAAATCACCCCATCTACATTGTGAACATTGATTTTGGATCTTGCATATTGCAAATAGATGATAATCAGCAGACATCAGTTCAGATCATTGATCCCACCCGTCCGCATCCTGAAGAAGTCACAACAGCAGTTTGGACCATGTATTTCGATGGGGCAAGCGCTCAAAACTCAGCGGGCGCAGGGGTCGTCTTGATCTCCGCATCTAAGGAGAACATTCACCTATCATATAAGCTCGATTTCAAAACCACGAACAACGTAGCAGAATATGAAGCCTTGCTGCTGGGAGTTAAAGTGGTCAAGGAGATGGGGATCATGTGCATGAATATTTTTGGGGACGCAAACCTCATCATACAGCAGGTCAACAACACTTTTTATACGAAAAATATCAGACTGAAGGCCTACATGGATGAGGTATGGAAACTGAGAGACTCATTTATGTTTTTTGAACTGTCATATATTCCTATAGATTTGAATCACCTAGCTGATTCCCTGGCTGTCTCTGCAAGTATGTTTGTTCCTCCTTTACCCCCTAGGCTCAGCTATGATGTTTAGGTCAAGTACATACCCTCTCTACCAGACAATGTAAAATTTTGGAGGGTGTTTGAAAATGATGGGGAGCTTAGTAAATTCCTTCAGTTAGTGGATGAATTCTCTGACATACACATAGACTAGGAAAACCTTAACCTGGAGGAATCCAAGCAGCTCAAGCTAAAAGATAAAGTGACTGAGCACGATATTGTCCAATTTCCCAGCAACCACATACCCAGAGGTCTAGTACCACAGGAAGAACTATTTGATCACAACGATGTCCCTTTCAAGCCTACCAAAAGGGAACTAGATCCTGCTATCCAAGAGCACAACATAGGCATCCAAAGCCATCCAAAACTGATAAATCTATCCATTGGGATAACTGCTGAATAGAAGTATGAATATTGTAGCTTGATAAACGAGTTTGTTGATGTCTTTGCATGGGATTATAGTGACCTAAAAATGTATGAGACCAACATCATCCAACACAGGATTCCTTTGGAGAAGGACACCATTCCTTTCAAACAGAAGCTGAGACCCATCAGCCCTCTTCTATTTCTAGTGATTGAGAAAGAGATCCACAAACTCCTCAAAGCCAAGATCATAATCCCCATTAGGTATTCCCAGTGGATTGCAAATCTAGTAGTGGTACGAAAGAAAAATGGAGAAATCATGTTGTGTGTGGATTTTAGAAACCTAAACAAATGTTCCAAGAAAGACAACTATCCACTGCCCAAGATGGAACATCTGCTGCACAGAGTCTTGGGGGCCAGGGTCATGTCCTTCCTTGATGGATTCTCTAGATATAACCAAGTGGATGTGCACCTAGATGACCAAGAGAAGACTACCTTTAAACCCCCTAGGGCACCTTCATGTATGCTAAAATTCCATTT
The DNA here is from genome assembly GCA_001517045.1 of Pseudotsuga menziesii. NCBI lineage: Eukaryota > Viridiplantae > Streptophyta > Pinopsida > Pinales > Pinaceae > Pseudotsuga > Pseudotsuga menziesii. The sequence goes on from LPNX010477981.1 coordinate 101,947, forward strand.
GGGCTAATGGATGCTGGGGCTAATTTTCGGAGACCTATGGACCTAGCTTTTGTAGGGATAAAAGATAAATATGTGCTGATATATTTGGATGACTTAACAATTTACTCTCACAGCCATCATGACCACTTGCAACATTTGAGAAAGGTATTTCTGAAGTGCAAAAGGTATGGAATATCACTGAACCCCAAGAAGTTCCAGTTTGCACTCAATGAAGGAAAGCTCCTAGGTCACATAGTCTCAGCTGAAGGTGTAAAGATCGATCCAGTAAGAGTGGAGGCAATTCAGTAGCTGTCAATACCAAGGTCAAAAAGAGACATTTAGTCCTTTTTAGGCAAGATAAACTTTGTCAGGAGATTCATTCCAAATTTCTCCAAGCTGGTAAAGCATATAACAGTCATGCTAAAAAAGGATGTAGAAATCAAGTGGATCGACCAGGCAAGAAATTATTTTGAAAACATTAAGAAAGCCATCATGGAGGCCCCAACCCTGATTAGTCCCTACTACACCAAGGGTTTTTACATTTTCTCTTTTGCATCTTATGACACAGTGGAAGCTGTACTATTACCAAAGAATGATGAAGGTCTTGATCATCCAATTGCTTTCTTTAGCAGAACCCTGAGAGATGCTGAGCTGAAGTATGACCCAATTGAGAAGTAGGCTTATGCCCTCATAAAATCTTCAAAGAACTTCAGAATCTACATTCTCCATGCAAAGGTCATTGCGTATGTCCCTTCAGCTACTGTGAAGGATGTTTTGACTCAGTCTGACATTGATGGGAAGAGAGCTAAGTGGATGGCCAAACTCATTGAGTTTGATGTAGAGGTGAAACCCACCAAGCTGGTAAACGGATTAGGTCTAGCCAAAATCATGGCCAAAGAAAATTGTGAACTGATGGAAATAAATTTCACATGTGTCAGATTAGCAAAGGTGCAGACTATGGTAGCAGCTGAAACACAAATAAATCAAGATCGGGATAACTGTCCGCCAGTAGCTGAGAACATATCTTCATGTGAGTGGTACTCAAGTATTATTCAATTTCTTCTTAAATTAGAAGTTTCTCCTGATCTCACTCCTAACCAAGCACGAGCCCTTAAGTTGAAATCTATTAAATTTTGCATAATTGACAAACTGTTGTACTGGAGGGATTAGTCTGGGATTTTGTTAAGGTGTCTAGATAAAGAGGAACTAGAGAAGCTCATGCATCACTTTCATTCCAGTACATGTGGAGGCCACCACTACTGGAAAACCATAGCCCACAAGATCTTAAAAGTAGGATACTATTGGACGGCCCTCTTTGTGGATGTATGCACTTTTGTAAGAGCCTGTGACCAATGTCAAATATTTATAGGGAAGCAACAGCTCAAGTCCTTGCCCCTTAGGCCTATTACAGTGAATGGGCCTTTCTGGAAATGGGGTATGGATTTCATAGGTGAAATAAATCCATATTCCAGTGGACAACATAAATGGATCTTAGTAGCCACTGAATACTTTACCAAATGGATAGAAGCAGTACCCACCAGAAATGTCACTCACCAAGTCATCATCAGATTTTTATATGAGAACATCTTCAGCAGGTTTGGTTTCCAAGTAAGGTTAGTGACTGATAATGCACCATCTTTTAATGCTAGGGCATTAGTTAAAATGTGTGAATCAATGGGTATCGAACTGGTGCACTCCACATCATATTACCCCCAAGGCAATGGCTTGGCTGAGTCATCCAACAAAAGCTTAGTCAGAATCATCAGGAAACTGCTAAAGACAAATTAGAAAAGTTGGGATTCGAAGCTTAAGTTTGCTTTATGGGCTGATAGGGTAACAGACAAAAGATCCATAGGGACTTCTCCATTCAAGTTATTTTATGGCACTGAGGTCATCTTTCCTATCCAGCTGATCCTTCCAGTGGCAAAGTTCTTTTAGGAAAAGGAAGATGAACCAAATGATATGATGAGAAGGATGATGGATTTGGTGGAGTTACACTAGATCAGGGAGCAAGTTGTAAGAAAATCAGAGGCTCATCAACAGAGGATAAAGGGCATTTTTGACAAAAGAGAAAAGGCAAACAACTTCCAGGTCGGAGATTGGGTCCTCAAGTGGGATGCTGTCAGACAGGACAAGGGGAAACATGGAAAATGTGACTCTTTATAGATTGGCCCTTTTGTTATAGACAAGGTATATAAGAATAACACCTTCAAATAGTAGAATCTGGAAGGTGAAGAGGTATTTGAATGCCCAGTAAATGGGCAGTTCCTAAAACTCTATTTTATTTGAGGCTCTGAGGCCTTATGATTGTAAATTAGTAGATAGTAGGTTGTTTTTCTTTCAGAATAAGACTCCATGCCCAATGGAACAATAAAGAATAGTCTTAAGTTACTTAGTTGCTTTTAGGGAAAGGCATTTTGGTCTGGGGTTCTTAGGACCTCACAGGGAGGTTCCCATCCCCAAGTAGGAGCCAGATGTTATCTACCAAATAAAATAAATTTATTTTTGATTGTATGGAGAATTTAAATGATGCAATGAAGGATATGAAGATCACTAACAGTTTTGAAGACCTCTATTTTTTATGCAAATTTCACAAAGTTGTGGTTTCGGTGCCTTGAGCGAGGATTAGGACATCTCATTAGCCATCGAAAGATGGAAGATAAATAGAAAGTGGAAGACCCCTTCGGTAGATAGGCATATTGCTGAAATAGTTTACACCATCGAAACATTTTCCAAACATCAATTGGAAGTTGTGAAGACTTCAGATCGGCGAGCTAGTTGTCAAAGGCGCCGCAACAGCGGAGGAAATACAGACTAAGAGTTCCGATGGAGAGAGGTTTTGAGTTCCGATCGTAGACGAAATCAGTTCAGGACTTGAAAACTTTAACAGATCAGCGAGTTATTTCTCAAAGGTGCCATAGTGGTGGAGAATATAGTGACTAAGCATTTCGATTCAGACTTCCAATGACCTTCGATAGTGATGAAATCAAATCAGAAGAACTAAGGATTAAGCAGCAGTGAGGTAAAGTTGAAAGGTGCTGAAATGTCAGTGATATGAAAAAATAAAATGCCGCCAAAGTCAAGTAATAGAAGTTGGAAATTGAAAAGACTAAACTGTCAACCAAATAGTTCACTGCAGAGCCGGAACGGCAAAAGAGAAACTTATTGTGGGTTCTGAAACAATACATACTCATCGACGTCGGAACTTGAAATGACTAATTGTCAGTGACCTTGTTCCCTAGGGAGCCGTATCGGTGGGAAGCAAACTAAATATGGCTTCCGATCGATGACAAGAAACATTCCGATAGCATGACAATAGATGAGCACATCGACGATCGGAGGGTCTAAAGACTAATCGCCGACGAATTAGTCCCCTAAGGAGCCGCAAGGGCAAAATATATAACTAACTACCAGTTCCGTCGTAACAGCAAATCGTCAGTGATCGAAGGAACTAAAGACTAATCATCGGAGAGTTTAGAACCAAGTAGCTCCATGGTGATAAGAAGAACTATAGATAATCGTTTGCACAATAGGCCATTAAGGAGCCACAACTGCGGCAAACATTCAGGCTTGGAGTGCCGATGGGCTAGAGGAAATACATTTCAATTGCCGATGGGCTAGAGGAAATACATTTCGATTGCCGATGTAGAAACTATTACAAGCTAAAGGTGGAGAATGGTAGCATAGAGACTTAGAGCACCGATGAGCTAAAAGAAAAAGCCCCGATCGACGACAGTGGCGGTAAGTCGATAAACTGTGGAAACATTGGGACTTGGATCACCGAAACTGCAGCGATATTCAGATTTGGGTTGCTGATGTGATAGAAGAAAGCTTCCGATCAGTGACCGTGGTGGAAAACTACAGGAAAATAGAGACTTGTATCGCCGAAACTGTGGCAACAAGATGGAGAAAATCCAGTGGATTAAATGAGGAAAATCACTTTAGTAAATGCAGATGTCATGTCCCCATGCCTCCGACTGGTGAAGAGGATGCGATCTCCATGGCTTAAACCACCCGGGCTAAGAGCCCCATGAACATATGCATACACAAAATTGCCGAAACAGAATGTTGAAGGAAAATGCATTGAAGTAAAAACATGCACTTATGCAATCATCTATCAGACACAGCGGAAACATCATACATTCAAACAAGCATTCATCATACATAGCGGAAACCAACAGCATTCAGTCATGGATGCATTCAACATGTTGATCATTTCATTAATAGAAATTAAGGTTACAGAAGTATAATTGGACAATATCACTTATCTTATGAAGAAGTCGATCCGCAACCAGCTACGTCGCTACAACATTCCACCCAACCATAGGCCATCGAGCTCCTTAATCTCTCAGCAACGCTGCCACCCCCGAGCTGGGCATGATTCTCCAAGGAATAAGGGAACAACAGGCTTACATGTAGCCAAGGATACACAAAACACATAGCCAAGCCAACATAGTTGGGTTTATTAGGCCATTAAGGAGCTGGAGAAGGAAAATTGCTAAGCTGGTGAGCTCATTACAGAGCCAAGAACACCTACACCAGAACTAGCCTAACCTCTAAGACACCCAAACACACCCAACACAAGGAATCAGTCCCTTCTCTGCTACACAGTCCCTTAGGCCTTGCATTCCCTTCCATTGCTATTCATGGGTGATGGAGAAGAAGGCCAGCCCTCTAGCTCTGTCTGTGTGGTTTCCAGCCACCAAGTTTATCAAGCAAAACTAAGCCAACATCCCTGCTCCTATCACAGTCCGAAGACCAACCATTGCACTCAGGCAATTAATTTAGCTGTCACAGCTTAGACAAAAAAAATGACTTCAAACCTTCTACTGCAGTCCCCAAACGTAACAGCAAACACAGCTTACGACGTGGGGGAACAAAGGCCGGTTTTGCACAACCGTAACTACTGGGGAAAACGTACGTAGACCATACTGGGGACAAATTTTATAGTCTCCCCACCGGGGCGTGAACAATCACAATGCCAAACCCACAAATCAGCCCGTGAGTAAAGGACAGAGCCACACCATTCTCAAATCTGTGGAGGAAAAAAAAACAGTGTGGGTGGAACTAGGAAAATTCCTATGCATGAGCACCATGAGCAGACAAATGGGAAGTGCGTGAAGGTGAACAGCTACCAGGAGGACGCGAAATTGCTGTGTGTGGGTGTTTAGCAACTCGTGGAGAGGAAGAAGTGTCTGTGTGAGGGGATGCACAACAAAATCATGGGTAGAGTGTGCGTGTGCGTGAGGACTGACAGTCCTACCACCCCACTCCCCAAAACAATTAACTGCCTCAACCACCAGCAGTCTTTCTTAATGAAAGTGGTTGGAATAAAACAAGGGAAGAAGACACACGTGTATTTTCCTTCAATGGCCCAAGGTTTGACAATTTCCCCCACATCATTATCCTTGTGAAAATCATGCCCCTTTCTCATTTTAGTTGTCACGATTGTAGCTGGTCGGGTTCATCTAATTAATTATGTATGCATATTTACATGATGACCAACATAATATATGCCGCATGCCCCGATATGCCATCGATGACAATTTAAATCCAAAACATAGCATAACCAACCAATGGTGGGGCCTTGGCCTTTAGCTCCACACCATGATCATTTACAATATATACATCATCATATACATCCAATGCAACGGTGTCAAAACCAGGGTGTTACAGCAGAAACACTGGTTGTTGGTGGGAACTTCATAATAAACCCTCCGTGGTGATTATCAGTGACCACTTCAGTCATTTAAAATTCACTCAGTGAACTAGATCTTTGCAGTAGATAAACAAACTGTTAGCAAGGGTTTGAAGCCCTAATTGGGAAAAACTATTACTTTCAATTATTTTTGTGTAAATAGATGGGACTTTCGGGATCTGTAAATTTGGTAATAGGCAATAAAGCCCATGATTTTTTTATTAATAAAGGTTTGAGTCTGGGGATTTATGAGCCTGTTCCATTATCAAGTGTCTCATCTAGTTTATTCTAAGTATAAGCTCTTTTGTTGTGATTTGTTCATCCATCTCTTTCTTTACTGTGTTTATTGCCTGAATGTGCATTTAGGTAATTTTCATATTTACTAAAGGGTCGACAGCTGTCATCCTATTGATTATTTAGTGGTATTTGATTTATAAACACCATCCTCAGCAGGGTTTATCCATTTATATGCATGTGTTATGTCTATAAGTCTGCCATCCTAGTGAGTTCTCCATCCTTGCACCTTTTTGTCAAACTACTGAACAAGTTGTAACTAAAAGCCTTATGATTGAGTGAGCTTCATGGATGTCTTGAGGGTGAGAGGTTATATAGGTTATCTGGCTTGATCCAATTCAGAAAACCCGAAAAACAGTTTAAGTTACCAGGCATCCTCGAGCTACAACCTAGAGGAGTTTCCTGGAGTGATAACAACATGTACATGTTGTTAGATTCCTTAGTCGCTAACATGAATAAGTAGATGATTTTTTGGTAGCTTTGATGTGTTTGCATTTTTTATCTATTTGCAGGTACATAAGTTCACAATCGAAGCAGTATTCCAGGTGTCTACAGTATTCAGGGAAGGACTTCCTCCTTTGTCGTTCACTCTTTTGTTCTGGATATGAACCATTCAGACCAGAGGAACAACTTCTATCTGCAGAAGGTGTAATATTCCTGATAACAGATACTGGTCATCAGAATTTGTTGAAGGCGCATTAACTCACTGTAGTTCACCCAAATCATCCCAAAATATACCATGACACTAGGGAGGCACATTTACAACTCATCTTAATTGATTGTTAGGTGAAACAACAATCAATTATCTATTTGGTGCACTTATGACACTCATATCACCCCAGAATTGCTCCATGATTGAAGGAGGAAGGATAGTTAGCCTCTCTGATTGAAGGAGAAGGCTTAGTTGGACTCCCTGATTGAAGGAGGGCATGGGTATGCTCATGCTAATGTCATGGTTTGCTGATGATGATGCCAATTGAGTCAATAAACTTAGGATAGTGGGTAATTAGGCCAAAATTGACCAAATAAAGTGTGTAAGTTGGATAAGCAAGGGGTCAGCTCCACTGCGGTCACATGTTCCATCAAGATTGCATTTCGATGTGGTTGACAACATCAACATCAAATAACAGTTGTCCCATCTACCGTCGAGTATTACCAGGTAGTTGAGTTATTATTAATCATAATGAGACCATTAAGAGTATTTGATTATTATCAACATTAATTTTTATTAATTTTTAATTTGTATCTAAAATTTAGAGGTTTATGTTTTACCATAAATTTACTCTAATATATTTTTAAACAAATAATGATAATAACTCTAAGATAATATTCATGTTGTGCATTTCATGATTTGTTGTAGTAACGAAAATATGGTTGTATGTTTTTGTTTGTTATAGATTTTATATATATTAAAGGCTCTTTACATATAAGAGAGTTATATGATTTAAAATTAGCATGTGTTAAAGTTTTAATGATTTTTTTTTATTCCATAAGAATTATAAAAAAAATACCATTAATATGAATTAATATTTCCAATTTTCTTTTAATGAGGTTGTGGTTTTGATTAGGTATGGTATTGAAATCAAAAGATAAATTACCAAAAAGAAAGTAACTATCTTTTTATTGGACAGTGTGTTTGATATTCTAGATTAGTGGTTGTAATTAATCTAGGGAATATTGTGGGTTTGAATACTTTTAATAACCTCAAAAATGTATTGCCTCATATCAAGGAGTAATGGGGAGGTTTTAATTTAACATAGTAATATAAACATTGGGGGTTATTTTATCTGAGTGGGATGTGGAATAACATTTAAATAATGGGATGGATTCATATATATAGCTTCTTCTTCATATATTTTGAGGCTTCATGTAAAGACCTATTGTAATGACTCTCAAACTCTAAACCAACAAACTTATCAAAAAGCACATGCATTGAATAGTCTGAACGGTCTTCTTCTTCTTCTTATATATATATATATATATATATATATATATATATATGTGATTTTTTTTCTTCAGAATAAATATCCAAAATGGTCTCTTAGCTTGATTAAAAAGGGTTTGTAATATGTTAGAGTCTGATTTTTAATCCATTAAAGAACCCATTTTTTAATAAAAAGAACAAATGGTTATGTTATATGGGAATGTAATTTAATTTATTTTAATAACCTATAAAGGAAATGAAGAGCATTCGGTCTGAAAGCAACCATTTTTCTATAAAAATAACAAATGGTTATGTTATATGGGAATCTAATTTAATTTATTTTAATAACCTAGAAATGAAATGAAGAGCATCCGGTCTAATTCTGAAATTTTTTGACTTGTATACATAGAGAAATGAGATTCATTTGTTGTGGAAGAATCCATGTTCATTAAACATGGAATACTTTAAGCATAAGAATATATCTGCACATAGTTTATCTAAACAATAAGAGTGTTATTTTACAATATGTTGTGCATGTATTAAGAATCGCATAAAAATAGCTTAAAAAATCGTTTGCAAATTAGTTAAATTTCAATTAGTTTGGATTCCTTCCTTTATTCAAATAACAAATCTTCCTGAAACTTCTTGAACCAAATAAGGATCTGATATATATCCCTTGGGCTGCTTCATTTATATTTCCTCATTCATGTCTGCATGCACGAAGTCACTCTTTACATCCATATGATGCACCTACCAGTTCTTAGATGCCGCAATGGCCAAAACTAGTCGGATGGAGTCCCTCTTTACCACCAGTGCAAAGGTCTCAAGATAGTCCACTCCTTCGATCTGGGAGAAAATTTTTGCAACTAACCTTTCCTTATATTTTTAGGTTGTGCCATTAGCAAAAACCTTTTTCCCAAAAATGCACTTGCATTGAACTAATTTCCTCCCAGGTGGAAGAAAAACTAGCTCCTGTTGCCACCTTTCACACACCTGGGTCACATGGCAGAAATCTTCAAGCCACTCGATGTGTCCTTGGGGGAAAGTCTCGAGTCAAGGTTGTCACCTTGTTCTTGACTCCTCCATTTAGGCTCAACTCCTCATGAAGCCAAGGGGGTAGGGATGATTTTAAGGAACCATACTGATTTAAAAGTGTAGAAATGTTGGCGAATATTACCAATTATTAAAAAGCCAAGTATAAAATGATTGGTGATATTTTTTAAGAAATATTTTAATTTCCAAGGATTTTATATCGTTTATATAATAATTTGGCTATTTTTTAGGGTGAAATTTTTTTATCCCATCAAAATTGGGTGAAACAAGGCTTCAAAAAATGCAAAATGGAGAATTTTTTTGGGAGAAAAAAATGGAAAAATAGCCCATTGGGCTAAACTTCGCCCCTAAAATTATCCCTGCAAGGGGGGTAGACCCTATTAAGTTACTAAGGCAAAATGATTTAGTTTGGTGATGTTAAATTGAATGAGTTACTTAGGAGTTTGAAATTTAACCATTAACAACCATAGATGACAAGATACTAAATGAGTGCACGAAAGCACAATGCTGAGACACAATATATATATATATATATATATATATATATATA
>LPNX010477981.1:111588-288048 GCA_001517045.1 Pseudotsuga menziesii
AGGGGGGGGGGGACTCCAGATATACCCGAGAGTACATGGAGTATGTCCAAAACTAAACCATCATGGCTACCCGCAAGAAATATGTGGGCTGAATGGAGTCTCTGAGGCTATTGTTCATAATGCACCCATAGGTGTAACAGAGATCGGCACCCCGAGGTCACTTTTCAGGAGTTCCCACTTCCTTTGAGTAGTTTGCCACTGTAATGGTTTGATCTAGGTATTGGATTTTCACCTGATGGTTTGTCAATTTGGGAGATTAAATCCTAATTATTATATTCACTCAAGTGATTTTGATGCAGCTTGACTGATTGGATGAACTGCAGCCAAGTGCAGAGCATACACACCTGAGTCTTGTCAATTTTAGTAAATTTTAAGATAGGTGTTCTTGTTAAAAAGAAAACCCTCCTAGAACCTCTTTCGATCCAAGTGGATATCAATCAAGGAATCAAGGAGGGGTTAATTTTATTATAGATGATGAAACAGTTGATGAAAAGGAAAAGAAACATATAGAATACCAATTTTCTAATTATTCCTACCACGCATCTCTTTCCCCTTTCAGGTCAATTAGGAAGTCGTGGGGTAAGTATTAAGATTAATTTGAAACCTGAGATATGGAATATGGAAATGATAATAAATAAAAGTATACTACCCTTCATATTAGAACTATGCTAGACTCAAAAGAGATGAACAAAAAGTAAAAAATTGACACAAATGCAAATCCCCCCAGGGGGGATGGTGAATAGGCTCGAAAAAGCCTATTCGAAAGGACCTTTTCTTTTTATTAGCAGCGATTTAAAATATCAAAAAATTGAAATTGATGCACTTTGGTCCTTTTTATCTGGAATCCAAAGGCTTACAACAAGCTTGTAACAAGCTAAAATTAAAACACAGCGGTGGGGGAAGCTTTCGGGAAGCTCTGGTTCGTCCAAAAGTTAGAAATTGGATAGAGTCTCCTTCTCTTTTTTGTTAGACCTGCTAAAAAACAGCAAGAAATTAAGATCAAATGTGCCCAAACACAATTTAAAAGTGTTTTGGGTCACCACGCTAGTTACCGAAAAACAACTAAGTAAAAAATGTTAAACAGGGGTAATCTAGTTTTGCAAAAGGGAACCAAGGAAAGCAAGCTTTCCTTGGGATCTTGTCTTGGTGTTTGGGAAGCCAATGAGATATGTAATTTTCTTGCAGAATACAAAACTTTAAAGTATAGCAAAGGAAACTACATTATTAGCAAGCTACAAATTTTCTTTAAAATGCTTGCAAAAAGAGGGTAATTTCAGCTAGATCTCTTAAAATATAACTTTATATGCAAAAAGGAACTAATATCTAAAATTAAGAAAGGATCTTACTAACTAGATCTATATGTGATTTTCTTAATGAGACAGATCTAAGCAATAAGATTCTTTAATAGTAACCAATTTGAAGAGAATTTAAGATTTTGAAGGAGGAAGAGGAGAAGAGAAGTGTTAGTAGCCTTGGAGATCCACCGTGGAGATTTCAGGTGGAATGTCGAGGGACTATGCCTTTGGATGGTTTTGGAGAGAGTAAAGAAGAAAACTAGATTAGTATCCTCTCCAATCTAGGAACCTGCAACTGAAATCAAAGACTTGCCAAAATACTTGTGAGATCTAATTAGTACATACATAGAGATTCAGAATAACATGCATATAAACTTATAAAACATGCTGAATCTATATCTCTAAACATGCATCAAAGGAAAGAGATGGACAATAAACTTATTGAAAAGCACCTTTCCTATCAATATTATAATAAGCTTATTATCAATCTTAGCAATGAATCCACAAACAATCAGCAAATTATGAACATAGATACAGGTTACCTCAGTAAAAAATGGCAATGCTCATCCACACATACAATGGCATAACACCGTCTTGCCTCCAAATATTCTCTTTATTTCAAATGAACAATAACAACAGTACAATAGCAACAACACCTCAATCCCAGTGCTAACTAGTTTGGAAGAGGCAGCTTGTGCTTTGATTTATACAAAAACCAGGAGATCCATCCCAGGGGGAGCACAAATCCCAAGGAGACAAACCAAATCAGCTGATGGAGGGTCAATAAATGCAGATCTAAAGCTTAACTGAGCCTAATTGTCAATTGGGGGGGTGATTGAGCTGACGCATCAACCCATAAAACGACACATTGGTGCATAGAGCTCCCAGGAGAGCCCACATGTGTGGAGGAGAGAGAGAGGACACAATTCCCCATAAAGGTTGCTAAAGATCAATTCTGGATCTGTCTAGATCACCTCCTTCAGTTAAGAATTTGCCAGATCTAGTTAATCTAGTTTAGATCTGACCGATTTCAATCAAATTGGCTGAGAATCCACTGATCTATGATTTTGGATTTGCTCCATTATTCATCAATTTATTAATTAAAATAATCAATAAATGATTTTTGGGGGCTTTCTGACCTAAGTGATGGAAAATCACTCAAAACTAGGAAAAAGTGGGTCCATGGGTTTACATGGTGCTCTTAGCTTGAAAATGAGCACCTACATGACTAAAACTAATTATTTGGCCCACTTTTAATGCAAAATTAATTTTTCCAATTAAACTATTAAAAAATAGCCTAAGTTTTGGAAAAATTAAATTTTAATAAAAAAATACTGAAAAAACTAAAAAATTGAAAAATTGAAAAAACCTAGGGGGACTTAGACATGTTCATATGACTTGACCATGATGCCTAGCATGTTTATACATTGACACATATACTCTAATAACCTCAATAAGCCTAAATGCCAAGCCGAGCACCCCAACTTTGGAGGTATGGAGTGAAAAACTCAGAAATTATCAGTCGTTTATTCAACAACCCATAATAACCAAGGGAAAAAACACCTTGGGCTGATCGGATTGACAAATAAAGTCTAAGAGACTGAGTCTTTTACAGACACTATCATGCTAGAACATTTATTACAATTCCCCCATGGGGTATGAACATGTGATATAGTACAACAAAGCTTCCCAGAAGCAAGACTGAAGGTCTTATGAAGTCCAAACAAGTTATCCTTGTCCGGTTCACTAGGGTCACTTCATAAAAAAACCACTAAGTACAACTTACGTGGTAACATTCTGGCTCCAATTGTGGGACGTGCGCTAGATCTGGTGTTTAAGGCAAGGAGAGGATACGAGAACACCAGAATCTCTGGTTTATATACCCTGTAAAAACATCTCAAATTGACAAGAAAAACCTCAGTAGCACAAGTTTTATAAAAAAACAAATGAACCATTAAGCTGATTTATTTAAACAAAATAAATGTAACTATCTAATGAAAAAAATGTTTGATTATAGCTAAGTACAAAACAAAAATGCGGAAAGTAAATGCTCTTTTTCAAGGAGCTTATTTTTCTACTCTAAGCATGATATAAAAAGGGTTAAGTGTAATCAAAAATCCAATGTAACCACCTAATCATTTTATTAACATAAAAAATATGTTCCTGTCTTTGGTTACCAGCCAAAGTAAGGATACTTTATTCAGAAAATGCAAACCTGCGTGATGATCCGGAAGGGGCGGGATGGATGGGAAATCATGGGCATGAATAATGTCGTCAAACTTCCTCCCAAACTGGTAAGTGCTTGCATAGGCTGCTTCTATCCATGACTGGACAGGGTTGATGTACAAATCAGAATGATGAGGTAGATTGACTACACCATCATACTTATCATGAAGGCTTACCGAATGATAATTCACTATATAAGCTCCAAGTAGCTCCAAATCATGAGGAAACTCTATATGTGAAGATGATAGTTGAGACTAATATTCTACTAACTGCATCACATCTGTCCTTTCACAACAGTGCTTCTCCATGTCTTCATTATTGATACCTTTGTGCGACTCTGCATGATATGACTCTGAATGATCATATAAGAGTTTTGAATGCTGCTTTTCCATACTAGGATTTTTCAAGGTCTCCAGATCCATGCTTCCCTCTATGGAAGTATAGTATATTGGACTTCCACAAATTTCTAAATAGACAGTCCCCTTGGTAGATATAGAATATATAGGATTCTTAATAAGATATCCAAAAAAATCCCAATAGTCATCACCATCATCTATGTTAGATGTGATGGATTCCACATTGCTGATATCAGGTTCCGATATCAAGTTTTCTTTGTCTTCATTACTAATATTGATATATGGCTCAGACTGATCATGTGGATAAACTGCATGTTCCTTTTTCATATCAAAGTTTCCCAAGGCCACATGGTCCATGCTCTCTCCTTTAGATATTCCATAGAAAGAAAAATCAACAAAACCATCAAAAGTTTTCGGTTCATTATTTTCCTCTTTATTCATGTCATAGACCGGATTTTCCATGAATGCCCAGGAATCCTCATCAATATCTTTGTCAGGGATAAGGGAGTCTCTGTCACTTGTATCATGATCCAAGCTATACTTGTCGTCATTTTCATACTCATCTTCTTTAGAGAAAAGGTCACAAGATAGTAAACCTTCTAGACTGTCATCGTTATATGGAGAACACGTAGGAGTCCCATCATGTACATTATAGTTTTCATCACAAGTTTCACTATAAGATTCTGCAATGGTTTCATCCTTAGGTGTGTATTGTTTAGCTGGTGACAAAGGGTAGGCCTAGCCTACCATGTATATATTATCAGGCTCACTTGAAGTTGTTTCCTGATTACTAACCTTGGGAAGTCCTTGTTCCATGACTTGGTTTGCAACATAACAAGTGTTCTTGGTGGAATTGTTCACAAGGTCTACAACATGGAATTACTTCTTCTACCATGTTAGCTGAGTCTAACTGGTTTGGAATCCTAGGTTCTTATTGAGGAAACTTATTTTGATACATCTGATTCTGCCTAGGCTGAAAGTTCCTAGGTCCATTATTTATTTCCATTGTGATTATTCTATTGTGCATAAGATTTAGTTGTGTGGACTGATTTTCCATAACTTGGTTTTGACTAGTAACCAAGTCTTTTATCATGTCTGTTACCTTTTCCATCAGATCTTTAGAGGCTCTCTTTTCTTCTGATTTAACGGCTTTTCCCTTTTCTCTGTTGTATGAAGTGTTTCCCATCTAAGGATAAAGCAAAGAGCTTCATTTTGACATCATCATGGTCATGGGAAACATCATTGCAATAACTGACAAGGTGCTTTTAAAACTTTAGAAGGTGAGACTTGGCAGTGATGGCATTATTGCCTTGAAATGTGGGGAGCTTCTTGATAGCATCTTTTGGAATGGAATGGGGAGCACCTGCTATTTGAGAAAAGTCAAGGGGTTTGAACAATTCCGTCATTTCTTGAGATTGGTGAACATGACTCTCTACAAATATGTGATGGATATCTGAGAGGGATTGGTCTCCTAAATTTTCAAGGTTTCTATGAGAAGTCTACCTATTCAATCTTTCCCTGATAAACCTTTTGGGATCAAGGGAAGGATTGAATAATTGTCAGTGATTTCCTTGGGTAGAAATTCTTGAAGGGATGCTAGACAGTGGAGTCGCTAGATGGATTGAGTTTTAATTTTTATGTTTTTTAAAGACTGGATCAATCAAAACTTTTTATCTTTTTAGTTATTTATAAAAAAGTTAAGCTAAGTCATACTTAGGAATAAAAAGATTTATCCCCGACAACGGCGCCAAAAAGTGTTGCTGCCTTTAGCACACCTGGGTCACGTGGCATAAATATTCAAGCCACTCGGTGTGTCCTTGGGGGCAAGTCTCAAGTCAAGGCTATCACCTTGTTCTTGACTCCTCCGTTTAGGCTCAACTCCTAATGAAGCCAAGGGGGGTAGACCCTATTAAGTTACCAAGGAAGAATTATTTAGTATGGTGATGTTAAATTGAATGAGTTACTTAGGAGTTTGAAATTTAACCATAAAAAACCATAGATGACAAGATACAAAATGAGTGCACAAAAGCACAATGCTGAGACACAATATATATAGAGAGCAAGAAAATAGCCAGTGCCTTAAAATGGAGTCAAAAGATAATCAATGTACTTGCATGTGCTTGGAGTGAATGTTTTGTGATTGCCTCTTGGTATGTTTTAAGTTAATGTGAAATATGAGTTGATTAAAATTAGGAAAAGGCGGGGGGACTCCAGATATACTCGAGATTACTTGGAGTATGTCCAAAAATAAACCATCACGGCTACCCGCAAGGAATATGTGGGCTGAATGGAGTCTCTGAGGCTATTGTTCATAATGCACCCACAGGTGTAACAGAGATCGATGCCCCGAGGTCACTTTTCAGGAGTTTCCACTTCCTTTGGGTATTTTGCCACAGTAATGGTTTGATCTAGGTGTTGGATTTTTACCTGATGGTTTGTCAATTTGGGAGAGTGAATCCTAATTATTCTAGTCACTCAAGTGCTTTTGATGCAGCTTGTATGATCGGACGAACCGCAGCCAAGTGTAGAGCATATACACTGGAGTCTTGTCAATTTTAGTAAACTTTAAGATAGGTGTTCTTGTTAAAAAGAAAACCCTCCAGGAAACTCTTTTGATCCAAGTGGATCTCAATTGGGGAATAAAGGAGGGGTTAATTTTATTATAGCTGATGAAACAATTGATGAAAAGGAAAACAAAGATACACAATGCCAGTTTTCTAATTAGTCCTACCACGCATCTCTTTCCCCTTTCGGGTCAATCGGGAGGTCATGGGGTAAGTATTAAGATTACTTTGACAGCTCAGATATGGAATATGGAAATGATAATAAATCAAAGTATACTACCCTGTAGATTAGAACTACGCTAGATTCAAAAGAGATGAACAAAAAGTAAAAAATTGACATAGACGCAAATCCCGCCAGGGGGGATGGTGGATAGGCTCGAAAGAGCCTATTCGAAAGGACCTTTTATTTTTATTAGGAGCGATTTACAATATCAGAAAATTGAAATTGATGCACTTTGGTCCTTGTTATTTGGGATCCAAAGGATTACAACAAGCTTGTAACAAGCTAAAATTAAAATGCAGCGGTGGGGGAAGCTTCCGAAAAGCTCTGGTTTGTCCAAGAGTTGGAAATTGGGCATTCTCCTTCTATTTTTTGTTAGACCTGCTAAAAAATAGTGAGAAATTAAGATCAAGTGTGTCCAAACACACTTTAAAAGTGTTTTGGGTCACCACGCTAGTTACTGAAATACAACTAAGTAAAAAATGTTAAACGGGGGTAATCTAGTTTTGTAAAAAGGAACCAAGGAAAGCAAGCTTTCCTTAGGATCTTGGCTTGCTGTTTGGGAAGCCAATGAGATATGAATTTTTCTTGCAGAATATGAAACTTTAAAGTACAGCAAAGGAAACTACCTTATTAGCAAGATACAAATTTTCTTTAAAATGCTTGTAAAAAAGAGGGTAATTTCATCTAGATCTCTTAAAATATAACTTTATATGCAAAAAGGAACTGAGATCTAAACTTAAGAAAGGATCTTACTAACTAGATATATATGTGATTATCTTAATGAGATAGATCTAAGCAATAAGATTCTTTAATAGTAACCAATTTGAAGAGGAGAAGAGAAGTGCTAGTAGCCTTGAAGATCCACCGTGGAGCTTTCAGGTGGAATGTCGAGGGACTATGCCTTTGGATGGTTTTGGAGAGAGTAACGAAGCAAACTATATTAGCATCCTCTCCAATCTAGGAACGTGCAACTGAAATCAAAAGCTTCCAGAAATACTTGTGAGATCCGATTAGTACATACATAGAGATTCATAATAACATGCATATAAACTTATAAAACATGCTGAATCTAGGTCTCTAAACATGCATCAAAGGAAAGAGATGGCTAATAAACTTATTGAAGAGCACCTTTCCTATCAATATTATAATAAGCTTGTTATCAATGTTTGCAATGAATTGACAAACAATCAACAAATTATGAACATAGATACAGGTTACCTCAGTGAGAAATGGCAATGCTCATCCACACATACAATGGCATAACAACGTCTTGCCTCCAAAGCTTCTCTTTATTTCAAATGAACAATAAAAATAGTACAATAGCAGCAGCACCTCAATTCTAGTTCTAACTAGCTTTGAAGCGGCAGCTTGTGCTTTGATTTATACAAAAACCAGGAGATCCAGCCTAGGGGGGCGCAAATCCCAAGGAAACAGACCAAATCAGCTAATGGAGAGTCAATCAATGCAGATATGAAGTTGAACTAAGCCTACTTGTCAATTGGGGGGCTGATTGAGCTGACACATTAACCCATAAACCAACACATCAGTCCACAGAGCTCCCAAGAGAGCCCACACTTGTGAAGGAGAGAGAGAGGGCACAATTCCCCATAAAGGATGTTGGAGATCAACTTTGGATTTGTCCAGATCACCTCCTTCAGTCAAGGATTTGCTAGACCCAGTCAATCTGGCTCAGATCTGACTGATTTCAATCAAATTGGCTAAGAATACATTGGTCTATTATTTTGGATTTGCTCCATTATTCATCAATTTATTAATTAAAATAATCAAGAAATTATTTTTTGGGCTTTCTGACCTAAGTGATGGAAAATCACTCAAAACTAGGAAAAAGTGGGTCAATAGGTTTACATGGTGCTCTTAGCTTGAAAATGAGCACCTACATGACTGAAACTGATTATTTGGCCCACTTTTATTGCAAAATTAATTTTTCCAATTAAACTATTAAAAAATAGCCTAAGTTTTGGAAAAATTAAATTTTAATAAAAAACACTAAAAAAACTAAAAAATTGAAAAAAACAAGGGGGACTTAGACATGTTCATATGACTCGACCATGATGCCTAGCATGTTTATACATTGACACATAGACTCTAATAACCTCAATAGGCCTAAATTCCAAGCCAACCACCCCAACTTTGGAGGTATGGAGTGAAAAACTCAGAAATTATCAGTCGTTTACTCAACAACCCATAATAACCAAAGGACAAAACACCCTAGGCTGATCATATTGACAAATAAAGTCTAAGAGACTGAGTCTTTTATAGACACTATCATGCTAGAACATTTATTACAATTCCCCCATGGTGTATGAACATGTGATATAGTAGCACAAAGCTTCCCAGAAGCAAGACTAGAGGTCTTCTGAAGTTTGAACAAGTTATCCTTGTCTGGTTCACTAGGCTCACTTCATAAAAAACCACTAAGAACAACTTAGGTGGTAACAGCTCCCAAGTAGCATTTTTTTGAAGAGAATTAAGCTCTTCGTCCATAGCAGCTTGCCATCTCGGATTTTTCCAAGAATGGTAGTAGTGCTTAGGATATGACCCAATCATTAAATAACATGTCTTGGACATCAATGAATCATGACAAGAGAGAGTAATACCTGCTCTTTTAAAATCAGACCAGGTTCTTCTTGGATCAGCAGGATTCCAATGTTTTCCCCAACGGAAGAGAATGTCATTTTGGCCAAATTTGGGAGATTTGTTTGCAATTAAGAATATGATTCCGAACCTGATATATCTTTACCGTTGATATGATATATCATTTCTACAAAATAAGAGCCTTCACTCCCACTTTCATCACCCAATTGATCAGCAGAACAAGAGGGAATTTTAGCAGAATTTTCTTCAACTAGTTATACCTCTTGGAGAGGCTCTTCAAATTAGACACTTCTTTCAATGAAAATTTGTTTTGTTATGATATTAAGAAGCTTTAATCCCTTATATTCTTCTGGATATCCAATTAACAAGCATTCAATACTTTTCAGTTGCAAATATTTCCTCTTGTCATGTGGAATTAGAGCCCATGCAGTGGACCCAAACACCCTGAAATTTCACACATCCGGCTTGTGTCCAAAATAGGATTCGAAAGGAGTATTTACTTTCACATAAGAGTGAGGTAATATCTTTTTAATTTGTGTAGAAACATTCATGGCCTCATCCCATAAATTTTTAGCCAAACTCTTGGCTTCATGCATGCAGATGGTCATTTCCTTGTGGGCAAGATTCTTTCTCTCTGCTACACCGTTCTACTGGGGAGTGTAGGGAATGGAGTGTCAGATATTGATCCCACTATTTGAACATATTTTCAGCAATTCAGAACTGATATATTCCCCTCCATGATCATATCTTAAATATTTAATCTTTCTCCCAAAGGCATTCTCAACCACTGCTTTCAACTCAATGAATTTTTCCAAAACTTCAGATTTTTTCTTGATGAAGAAAACTCAAGTGTATCTAGAAAAATCATCTATGAAGGTGAGTACATGCTGAGATCCATTCATGTATGTGGTGGTCATAGGTCTTCTGATGTCAAAGTGGATCAGACCCAAGATACTTGATGCATGGCTTGAATTTCCTCGATCAAACTTGTGCTCGGGGTGTTTTCCCACAACAAAACCTTTGTAAATTCCTTTGGAAGTTTTCATGGCTTGGATGCCTTCAACCATGGAATTTTTCTGAAGTTTCTACAAGTACTTCAAGTTTAAATGACTAAATCTCTCATTCCATAGTCTATTGACCTCATTTCTACGAGTTAGAAGAGCGACGGGATTTGCATTAGCCACAAAATGGCTAAACTCATAGGCTTTAGCATGATGGTTTGCTGATACTTTTGAAACAATTTTCCTGGATGCAATCTCAATGATTTATACATAATTGGTGATGAAAGTTAATCACTTGGGAACTCTAGTATGAGTCATTTTATATACACTCGGGAGGTTGGAGGCTAAGGAGGGTACATAGAGAACATAAAAAAAACTACCATGTTCATGATTTATTATACCTTTTCCTTTCGAAATGATGGTAGAATCATCTCCCATGTGGATGGGAATGATTTTGTTGGTGTCCAGGGATGAGAAGGAATCCATGCTTTCCATCATGTGATTTGAATATCTAGAGTCTATGAGCAGAGCTTTGGGCTTCGAGGTGCTTTCCATGAGATCATCTCCTCTTTCTTGTTGGGTATCCCAATATTGATTATCTCTCTTTCGAACACTCTCCAGAAGATTGATATTGTTTCTCTCAAGGAGAGAATTCATGTTACCAAGATTGTTCTTCATGCAGGAATGTTCAGGGTGGAAGACCTTCCTGCAATAAGAACACTTAACTTTCTCTTTTCCTTGGTTTCCTTTGTTCTTGTGTTTCTTCGAGATGGAAGTCTCTTCTTGCTGCTGGTTCTTTTCTTTAGGCTTTGGAGCATAAAATTTAGCTTTTGGATTCTTTTTCTTTCCTTTACCCTTCGAATATTTGTGCCCCAAAGAAAATAGAGCTTGATCTTTTGAGGATCAGATGATCCCCATTTGCACAAGATTGTCATGCTCGTTTGTGAGGGACTCGATGAAGGCATCGAGAGAAGGCATTTTCCAATTTAAGATTGTTTTCCCAATATGGAATGTAGAAAGAAAAACTGAATAATCCTAACCAATTTTTGAGAGGATAGATAGGATGAGCTGATCATCATCCTTCTCAACCGTGCACTGCTTCAACTGGAGAACCAAGTGCTTGAATTTTATAAAAACGTCATTCATAGTTTTGTAGTTGTCTAAATTCATGGAAATAAGCTCATTTTCAAACTGATAGATCCATAGATCATCTTGCTTATCAAACAAGAAAGCGATCTTATCCCAAATATCCTTTGGAGTCTTCAATCCCATGATGTGGAAAAGAAGATATCAGGAGATAGACAAACATAAGAAATCATAAGCCTCATCTAGCTTATTCCAGTACTTTATCTTCTCACCTGAAGCATTAGGCTCTATTTTTGTGTTCATTGTGACCTGGTAGAGCCCTTCTGAATAGAGCTGAATCTCCATATCCTCATTCCATTTGTAGTAATTGAAAGGAGTGAGAGGATTCAGAGTAGAATCCATGGAAATGATATAGCGAATGTAGTCAAGAATCTATAAAAACCTGCAATCAACACAAAAAACCACCATAAGTTTGGACAACCTGCACATTTCAGGTTTTCATCACACCCAACATAATTGATCAAGCATTGATCAACAATTCCTTTACTTGGGGTATTAAGTGCTAAACCTTCGACTTCCAGTGCAGTGCTAGAAATTTTGAGCTTTTTGCTCAATTTTGCATGCTAAATCCATAAAAAATCATGTTTTTGAAGAATTAGCTTCATCCTGCGATGGCTTTGATACCATAATAATTCTGTTGCAGCAATCTTCAAACAAATCATATACTTATAAGAGATTCAATACAAATAAGACATGAAATGACATAACAATACTTCAATAGGAGGTTTCAGCTCTGTCTAATCAATAATGGAATAGAATCAATAATACAATGTCATGCAGAATGCATGAATGCCAATACAATTCGAATTAGCAAGATTTCATTCGAATCGAAATGATGGGTGTAGCTTAACTGACTGTATCCACAGTGAACACACTTAGTTAACCACTAATCTAGCCATGATTGACTTTAACTACATCCTAACTAAATCATAGTGCAATAAATGACTAAGTCTAAATGAAAGTAACTCAAGTACATGTCACTGCATGTCAATCAGAAGGTGGTAGCACATCATTAACTCCAAAAAGCTCCAATGAAGTGAACTGCACAGATATTGGTCATCATAAGTTTTTAGAGGCACATTAACTTAGTCTAGTTCACCCAAATCAGCCCAAAATAGATAATGACATGAGGGAGGTGCCTTTACAACTCAACTTAACAAATTTTTTGGTCAAACAACAATCCATTAGCTATTTTGTGCACTTATGACCCTTATATCACCCCAGAATTGCTCCGTAATTGAAGGAGAAAGCCTAGTTATCCTCCCTGATTAAAGGATAAGGATTAGTTGGCCTCCCTGATTGAAGGAGTGCATGGGCGTGCTCATGCTAATGTCATGGTGTGTTGATGATGATTCCAATTGAGTTAATAAACTTAGGATAGTTGGTAATTAGGTGAAAATTGACCAAATAAACTGTGTAAGTTGGATAATTACTCCAACAGTATACCCATGTCTTTCTCAAATAATCATCAATAAATGTGACATAATATTCATATCCACTTAATGATATGAAGGGAATAGGACCACATACATCAGAATGAATTAGTTCTAATAAACCTTTAGTATTTGTTTCACTTTTCAGAAAGGGATTCTTGATGTTCTTTCCTCTTGCACATCCTTTGCAAGTTCCCTCATCATCAATATTAAGATATGGTAACCATATTACCATCTTTCTCACATTAGGAAATCCTTTGTAGTTGATGTGAGAAATCCTTTTATGCCACAATTAACTTGAGTTCGTAGTCTCATGGATAAGGGATGTCCCTGGATATCCTTTGAGTTTATACAATCGTCCTTCTTCTTCACCATTGAACACATCATCTTCAAGTGTCTTTCCTTTGGACCACATAGGTATTTGTCCATGTATAAAAGAAACTCTGTATCCTTTCTTATCTAGAGATTATATGGGAAGTATATTCTTTTTTAAACCTAATACATATAGTACTTCCTTCATATTCATGGAAGTTCAAGACTCAAGCTTGTAGCTTGATTCACCAATACCTTTGATGGGATATTGATAGTCATCTCCAAATGATACCTTCTACGGAGAGTTCTTTTCTTAAAGTCTTGATAGAGTTTGCTTCTTCCCTGTCATGTTCTTTGAAGCACCACTATCAATAAGCCATGTATCTTCTCGAGGTGTTGTAGACCCATAGAGTGCAGAGAATAATACATATTCTTCTACATATTCTTATTTTGTTAGTCTCTTTTGATGTCTTTCTTCCTCATCCTCATATTCAACTAGATGATCATGATGTCTATTATTGTTGTTCTTCTTCTTTGGTGATGGAGACTCTCTGGAAATGTGTACTATCTTATGACAGTTGTAGCATTGATACTTTGAGTAATCCTTGTTTTTATTTTAACACTTCTTGTTTGAAGGCTTATGGTTACCTTTCTTGAAGTTTGATTTTTTTTCTTACTTTAGTATGGATTACTAGAGCTTTATCATCTTCTCTAAGTAGAGATTCTTCGTTAGCGACTCTAGCTTATTCTTGAACACAATATTCCCATACTATGTAAAACTTCATCCTTTCTTTTCTGGCACACAGAGTCTGTTTTAATGAGTCCCAAGGTCTAGTGAGACCATTGAGAGAATTCATAACTATTTCATCACCAGCGCGGGTTTCTCCAATAACACTTAGTTTCTCTTTGAAATGGGAAACCCTTGTGAAGTAATGTTTAATTTATTCTACTTTTCTCATATTTGTGTTGATGGCACTGATTTGATTTAGACTTCAAAACCCTTGAAATCCAAATCTAACATGCCAAATATTTCTTGTTAAACATCTTTCTACCCTATCTAACTTCCTTCCATGGTGGAATTCTAAGTTTCTGCATGTTCTCTTCCGTACTAAAATTTCCTTCCTTCTGCACTTCCGCATCCACACTTCTCCTTTGGCTTGTGCCTTTGTGCACTTTAGTGGGATGCGGAAATAAGAACTTCAATTTTCGAAGATAAGAATTTATTTGTTTCCGGACTTCTAATTCCTCACTGCTGACTTTTGGTCTAGATATCAGAACTCATATCTTCCAATATTTTGGAACTAAAGCTCTGCACTTTTGGGCTTCTGTGTTTCCAGTGTAGAAAATGGAGCTCATAATTCCAATGTTTTGAAACAGAATTTTCTATGTTCCCGTCTTCTAGGTTCTGCACAACAATTCTTCGATGCCATCGATCTACTTCGGGATCATTCTCGATCTTCAATATGGTTGTAACTATGGATCATGATCAATTTTTTTTTATTTACTGCAGAACTGAATTGTGACCATTGATATTATTCAAGATCATTCCCCTCCATCAGATCTTCTGCGAGATGTCTTCTTGATTTTCTGAAATTTATCACTGAAAGGATCAATTTCTTCTGTAATTGGGAAATTAAGTATCTTAAAATCACAAAGATCATACACATATTTACAAGAGTGAATACGATATGAATAAATTTATGGAGTCTATCAAAAGACATGCAGAGTCTTGTCCTCTGTTCTTTATTCAAATTTCAGAAGTTCAATTACACAAAGAGAAATCTTATTTATTCACTTCTCTCACACACTTATGTGCGTACCTCACTCATACCTCACTTATACCTCACTCATGCCTCACTCATTATTTTCTAACACATTCATTCAATGTCTCATAACAATCAATAGACATGTCAGATTCGACTAAGTTGGATCTAAGAACCTAATAAAATAAAACCCTATCTACAAAGATAGATCCTTGATGAATTCCATGCAGGGATCAAGGAGAAAAATGGCATACCATGACTTATTACAAATTAAAACTAACTCTATCTATCTAACAATGAATTCAATCCTTCCAGAAGTGATTACATGGAAGGTTAACTCGAATTATGAGATGGATGCTCCTACATCATACCCTTAGGGAAGAAAAAAATTCTTCATTAAGTCTTTAGGATGCATAGTGTACTTGGAAATTTCTTGTTCTTTCATCCAGGATGTATCTTGAGTAGGTTGACTTCTCCATTTGACCAAGTATTGAAATAAGGTTTTGTTACTGGTCTTCCTTAGGATTCTCTTATCAAGAATGGATTCAATCTAAGGTTGTTCTTTCTATGAAAATTTTCCTTTCCAATCTATAGCTGAACCATATCCATATGAATTTACACCATCTTTTTGGATACCTGCATCTTTAAAAGGATATAAATTGGAAACATTAAAAATTGGTGACATTTTAAAGTCAGAAGGAAGCTCAATCTCATAGGCATTTGCAGAAAAATTCCTTAAAAAATTACATGGTCAAATATTCTTAAGATTCAATTTGTTATAAGTTCCTTTAGGGAATATTTCCTTTTTAAGATAGGCCATCACTAAATCTTCAACCTGAAAATTCACTTCCCTTCTCTTCAAGTTTTCTTTTATGATTTATACTTTTCTGCACTTTTTTGTAATATCTTTTCGATATTCTCCTACAGCTCATACATACTAATTGCAAAGTATTCACCCTATGCACTTCTCTTTTCTTTCTTTCCCAAATATCTAATTTCACATACACCTCTTGGATGCATCCCACCGACAAATTGAAAAGGACTCATACCTATGCTTCTATTAGGTGAGTCATTGTATGCGAACTCAGGATGATATAAATCCAAGTCCCACTGTTTTGGATGCTTATACACAAGAATTCCCAGTATATTCCCCAAGATCCTATTTACCACTTTAGTCTGACCATCAGTATCAGGATGATAAGTAGAACTAAAACAAATATTAGTCCCAAACTTCTTCCATAGATTTCCCAATAAATTACGCACAAACTTTGCATCCCTATCAAACACAATACTCAATGAAAATCCATACAACTTTACAATTTCTAAAAAGAAGGGTTAGCAATATTGGTTGCATCATTAGTCTTCTTGCATGCAATAAAATGAGCTGTTTTGGAAAATATATCTACCACAACATAAATTGAATCATGACCTATCTGAGTTATAGGTAAACCTAAAACAAAATCCATGCTTATGGAATCCCAAGGCCTAGATGGAATAGGCAAGGGTTTATATAATCATGTGTTCTGACTTCTCCCTTTTGCTTGTTGACATATTCTACATATTCCAACAAATTTCTTCACATCATGCTACATGCTTGGCCAAAAGTAAAAATTAATCACCTGAGAAAAAGTCTCATCTTGTTTGAAATGTCCTGATAAACCTCTACTTTGATTTTCTTGAATCAAATTCTCTCCCATTTAACATTTTGGAATACATAATTTACTATTCTTGAATAAAAAACCTTCTTGCAACATATAATCTAACCACTGGCTTCTATTATGGGTAACTGGATTTTTACAAGAAGCATATATATCCTTGAAATCTAAATATTCTTTATACATATAAATCAAGTTTTCAAATCCCAAAGTACTGACCTTTACTTCTTGTAATACAAGAATTACTCTGGTCAAAGCATCAACAACTTTATTAGACTTACCACTTGTATGCTTGAAAACAAAGGTAAAGTTCTACAAAAATTCTACCCATTTAACATGTCTTTGGTTCAATGTTGCATGACTATTTATGAACTGCAAAGTATGATTGTCAAAATACAACACAAATTCCTTAGGCATCAAATAATGTCTCCATTATTTTAGAGACTGCACAACATCATATAATTATTTATCATATGTGTTGGAGTCATTTACCCAACATGCACACTTATTTGGTCAATTTTGTCCTATTTACCCACTATCCTAAGTTTAATTGACTTGCTTGGCATCAGATGAGCACACTTTGACATCAGCATGAGCATACCCATGCCCTCCTTCAGTCAAGGATGCCAACTAATACTTCTCCTTAATTCGAGGAGGCTAACTGGGATTCCTCCTTCAAATAAGGAGAAATTATGGGTTGATCTGAGTATGATAAGTGCACCTAATTTCTAACTGATTGTTGTTTCACCTAACAATCAGTTAAGATGAGTTGTAAAGGCACCTGCATGTATTATTTTCCTATTTTTGGTTAATATTTATGAACTAAACACAACTAGGGCGCCTCCAACCACTTCTGATGACAAGTGGCACTTCAGTTAACTCCATCGGAGCTACTTAGAGTTAGGGATGCACTACCTCCTTGAGTTGGACATGTAGTGACATGTGTTAAGTCCCATTTAGTTAGACTCAGTCATATATTTCCCTTTGATTTAGTTAGGACTTGGTGTGACAGTCAGTTATTGATCAGTTTAGTGGTTAACTAAGTGTGTCGAGTGTGTTCGACATTCAGTTAAGCTACACTCATCCATGTAATTAAAATGACCTCCTTGAGTATTCGAATTATCTTAGAATTCATGCATTCAGCATGAGACTATATTGTATTATTCACTCCATTATTTATTATACAGAACTGCAACCTCCTATTTCAGTATCATTGCATCATTTTCATGTGTAATTTGTCAATTGAATCACTTGTGAGTTTATACTTTTTCCAATATTGTTGTGACATAATTAATATGGTATCAGAGCTTACGACGATAAAAAGCTATTTTCTTCAAAAACATGGTTTTTGACTGATATTGCATGTAAAATTGAGTAAAAGCTCAAATTCAAACACTGCACAAGAAGCAGAAGGTTTACCACTGAATACCCCAAGTTAAGGAATTGTTGATTAAACTTGCTTGATCAATTATGCTGGGTGTGATGAAGACCTAAAATGTGCAGGCTGTTTGACCTTACGGTGAATTTATTGTATTGATTGAAGGTTTTTATAGGTTCTTTGCATTCGCTACAGTAGCTCAATGACTCATTCTCTACATCTCCTCACCTCTTTCAGCTACCATCAATGGAAGGAAGATATGGAGATTTAGCTTTGTTCAAGAGGGCTCTACCGAGTCACCATGAACACAGAATTATAACCTAATGTTGCTGTAGAGAAGATAAAATACTAGAATAAATTGGATGAGGCCTATGGATTTCTCTATTTGTCCATATCCAAGGATCTTGTTCTCCACATCTCAATATTGAATATTTTGAAGGAATTTGGGACCATCTCGCTACCTTGTTTGATAAACATGATGATCATCGAATCTATCAGCTTGAGAACGAGTTGATCTCCCTAAATCCAAGTAGTTTCGAATCCATGAATGTTTTTTTCACAAAATTCAAGCATCTAGTCCTCCAGCTAAAAAAATGCAATGTGGAGAAGGAAGATGACCAACTCATATTAGCTATCCTCTCCAAATTGGGTCTAGACTATTCTGTCTTTGTTTCATCATTCCACATGGGGAAGCTCACTACCCCAAATTGGAAAATTCCTTCTCTTGATGCCTTCTCTTGATTCCTTCATCAAGACCCTTATGAACGAGCATGATAAGCTTGTTCAGATGGGGATCCTAAGATCTTCAAAAGATCAAGATTTGTTTTATTCAGGGCCAAGGGATTCAAAAGGAAAATAAAATCAGAAGAATCCAAAGGAAAAAGTAGAGGCTCCAAATCCTAAATAAAAGAACCATAAAGAGAAGCCTTTCAGCTCTAAGAAACACAATAGCAAAGGACATCACGGAAAGGAAAAATTCAAGTGTTCTTACTGCGGGAGGGGCTTCCTCCTTGATCATGCCTACATGAAGAAGAAACCTAATGAGATGACTTCTCTCCTTAAGAGAAACAACATCAATCTCCCTGAGAATATTCGAAGGAGAGACAATCAAGATCAGGATCCACAACAAGAAAGAGGTCATGCTCTCATGGAAAGCACCTCGAAGCCCACAACTCTGCTCACAGAATCTAGAGCTTTGAAGCACATGATGGAAATCAGAGGTTCTTTTTCCTCCCTAGAAACTGATAAGATCATCACCATCCACATGGGAGATGATTCCACCATCATATTGAAAGGACAAGGTACAATAAATCTTGAACATGGCTCCTTTTTCAATGTTCTCTATGTACCCTCTCTTGCCTCCAACCTCCTGAGTGTCTATCAAATCACTCATACTAGAGTTCCCAAGAGAGTAGCCTTCATCCATGATGATGTGGAAATCAATGAGATTGCATCTAGGAAACTTGTTGCAACAGGATTTGCAAACAATCATGCAAAAGCCTATGAGTTTTCCCATTTTCTGGCGGATGCAAATCCCACCACTCTTCTGACTCATGGAAATGAGGTCAGTAGACTCTAGCATGAGAGGTTTGGTAATTTAAATTTTAAATACTTGCAGAAATTACAGAAAAATTCCATGGTTGAAGGCCTCCCGGCAATCAGAACTACCAAAGGAATTTGCAAGGGTTGTGTTGTGGGAAAACACCCTGAGCATAAGTTTGATCGGGGGAAGGCTTTCCATGCATCAAGTATCTTGGGGTTTTTGCATTCTGATATCAGTATACCAATGCCAATAACATCCATGAATGGATCTTAGTACGTTCTCACCTTCATAGATGATTTTTCTAGATACACCTAGGTGTTTTTCATCAAGAAAAAGTCAGAAGTTTTAGAAAATTTCATAGAATTGAAAGCACTGGTTGAGAATGCCTCTGGGAAAAAGATCAAATCCCTAAGATCTGATAATGGGGGGGAATATATCCATACTGAGTTGCTGAAGATATGTTCTAACAGTGGGATCAAGATCCAGCATTTCGTTCTCTACACTGCTCACCATAATGGTGTAGTAGAAAGGAAAAATTGCTCTCTAAAGGAGATGACCACATGCATGCTAGAAGCAAAGGGATTGGCTGAAAATTTGTGGGCTGAATCCATGAATGTTGCAGCACATATTCAAAACAGAGTACCTCACTCCTCCATGAACGGAAAGACACCCTTCGAAGCCTATTTTGGCCACAAGCCAGATGTGTAACATTCCAGGGTGTTTGGGTCCACTGCATGGGCTTGGATTCCATCTTAAAAAAGGAAATTTTTGCAAACACAAAGTGTTGAATGTCTATTTATTGGATATCCGGAAGAATCCAAGGGATTCAAGATGTTGAATATCATAACAAAGAAAATTTTCATCGAAAGAAGTGTTAAGTTTGATGAGCCTCTCCAAGAGGTAGAGCTAGTTGAAGCATTAGAGGAAATTTCAACTCAAAATGGGCCTCCTAAAAAAAATTAATAAAATAATAGTTACAATAATAAAATAATATTTATTAATTTTGGAGGAAGAAAAGAAAAAAACTACTTTTTTGTTTGTATTTTAGACATATATCCCCTTGTTTTTACTCAAATTTTGATTGGGAGAGCTCGTTGGATGCAAAATTAAATTCCACATCCAACGAGCTCTCTCGATCAAAATTTGAGTAAAAACACGAGGATATATGTCGAAAATACAAACAAAAAAAAAAGTTTTTTTATACCTATCCCCAAATTTATATTAAAAATGTTTTTAATACCTATACAGTATTTCAAATTTAAAGCAATTTCATTGGATAACACATGGTGACATGGCATATGAATTAGATTTAAAAGGCCCATTTTGAGTTGAAATTTCCTGTAATGAAAATTCTGCTTACAATTTGGGTGACAAAAATGGGGGTGGTGACTCTGATTTTACAGAGCTGATATCTGATATCAATGAGAAACAACTATCAGATTCAGAATCATATTCTGAAGTGCAAACAAATCTCCCAACTTGGGCCAAGAAAACACTTTCTTCCGCTAGGGAAAACATCGGAAATCCTGCTGATCCGAGAAGAACCTGGTCCGAATTTCAAAGAGTAGGTATTGTGCTCTCTTTCTATGATGATTTACTATTCGAAACCTGTTATTTAATGATAGGTTCAGATCCAAAGTCTTACTACCATGCTAAAAACTATCCGAGATGGCAAGCTTCCATGGACAAAGAGTTTAACTCTCTTTGAAAAAATGCTACTTGGGATCTAGTTTCCCTTCCACATGGAAGGAAATTAGTTCAATGCAAGTGGGTGTTTCAGAAAAAGGTTGTTGCTGATGGCACAAACTGAAATTATAAGGAAAGGCTGGTTGCAAAAGGGTTCTCACAAGTCCAAGGAGTGGACTACCATGAGACCTTTGCACCAGTGGAAAAGATGGAATCCATCTGCCTAGTTTTGAAAATTTCAGCATCTAAGCACTGGGAGGTGCATCATATGGATGTTAAGAGTTCCTTTATAAATGGAGATATTCATGAGGAGATTTAGATGAAGCATCCCGAGGGATACATTTCAAATCCTACTTTGGTTTGCAAATTGCAGAAGTCTTTATATGGGTTGAAACAAGCCTTAAGATCATGGTATGCCAAGATGGATGCCTTCCTGCTTTCACAAAAAATCCAACGGTGTAAGTCTAATCTGAATGTTTATCTAAAGAGTTATGATGGTAATTTACTTATCACTGTTTTATATGTTGATGTTCTCTTGATCACTGGTAGAACACTTGCTTCCATTTCATTCATTAAAATAGCTCTCCAAGATGCATTTGAGATGAGCGATTTGGGTTTGTTGAAACAATTTTTGGGACTCGAAATTGCACAAAATTTTGATGGGATAATGGTAACTCAGTATAAATACATTTCAGAACTGTTACTAAATTTTAAAATGAATGAATGTAAGGCTTCCCCATTCCCTTTCCTCTCAAGAGTTAGCCTTGAACAGGGAAAAAACACTCCACCCATGGATTGCACTATATACTGCCAGCTGCTTGGTAGCTTTCTTTACCTGACTCATTCATGGCTTGATAAATGTTATGCTGTGAATTCTGTATCCAGATACATGAAACAGTATAATGACCTGCATTGGAAGTTAGCCAAGAGATCCTTTAGTATATTCAAGGCACAAGATCCTACGGCCTCCACTAAGCTGTAGATTCGGAGCTAGAGTTGGTTGGATATACAGATTCAGATTGGGCAGGTAATTATAGTAATTGAAAGTCTACTTTTGTATATGTCTTTATTTTTGGTGGTGGCCCCATTTGTTGGTCCAACAAAAAGCAGGTTGCCATTGCATTGTCTTCAACAAAGGCCGAGTATAGGGGAGTAGTGAATGCTTGCATCCAAGCTGTTTGGTTGCAAGGAATTCTTTCAGAGTTTGATTTTGGTAGTGCTTTGTACACTGTCATATTTTGTGACAATAAAAGCACTATTAATATCTCCATAGATCTAGTCATCAGGAAGAGGACCAAACACGTAGAGATTCACATGCACTGCATTAGGGAGCTGGTGCATGACATGACCATAGTTCTGCAATAATTCCTTAAAGATGATCAGACTGCAGATATATTCACCAAGAGATTTTCAAATAAAAGGTTCAATTACCTCCATTCACTACTAGGGGTGAGTTCATCAGGGTGATTAGATGTTTTTCTTCAGTGTTCAGCTTGAGGGGGGGTTTTGTTCCCACTGGTTTTTCCCTCATTCCTCACTTAGATTTATTTTGAGCATTGTTAGAGTTACATATTTTCTACAGGGTGACATGTGGCTATTGTTGTTGGGGCCCTAACAATTCATGCACTTTATTTTTACTCCTCCTAAGTATAGCTTAACGAGGGGTGTTGGAGTCATTTACCCAACATGCACACTTATTTGGTCAATTTTGGCCTATTTACCCACTATCCTAAATTTAATTGAATTACTTGGCATTACATGAGCGCACTATGACATCAGAATGATCACAACCATGCCCTCCTTCAGTCAAGGAGGCTAACTAAGCCTTCTCCTTCATTCAGGGAGGCTATCTGGGCTTCCTCCTTCAAACAGGGAACAATTTTGGGTTGATCTGAGTGTCATAAGTGCACCTAATTGCTAAATTATTGTTGTTTCACATAAAAATCAATTAATATGAGTTTTAAAGGTGCCTCCATCTATTATTTGCCTATTTTTGGTTAATATTTATGAACTGGAGACAACTAGGGTGCATCGAACCACTTCTGATGACAAGTGGCACTTTAGTTAACTCCATCGGAGCTACTTGGAGTTAGGGATGCGCTACCACCTTGAATTGGACATGTAGTGACATGAGATGACTCACATTCACTTAGACTCAGTCATCTATTGCACTATGATTCAGTTAGGAATTGGCGTGACTCTAAGTTATTGATCAGTTTAGTGGTTAACTAAGTGTGTCGAGTGTGTCTGACATTTAGTTAAGCTACACTCATCCATGTTATTAGAATTCCCTCCTTGAGTATTCGAATTAGCTTAGAACTCATGCATTCTGAATGAGACTGTATTGTATTATTCACTCCATTATTGATTATACATAACTGCAACCTCTTATTATAGTACGGTTGCATCATTTTCATGTGTAATTTGTCAGTTGAATCACTTGTGAGTTTATACTTTGTCCAAGATTGCTATGACATAATTAATAATATGAAGAATATTTTTGTTTTTCTTCATTCAATTTCTCACTGAAATATGACACTGGCCCCTACTCTTGACTTAAAAATGCTCCCATTCTTGTTCCACTAGCATCCGTTTCCACTTGAAACACTTTGTCAAAACTAGGAAAAACCAATATATGCTTCTCAATTATCTTTTTCTTCAACAACTTAAAATTCCTATGAGCTTCTTATGTCCATTTGAAAGGTTGTCCAGTTCCTTTGAAAGTATCTATCAAATGTGCAAAAATGTGACTCAAATTCTTAATGAATTTTATATAGAAACTAGCAAGTTCATGGAAACTTATTACCTCATAAGAATTATTTGGAACTTGCCAATTTACATTTGCTTGTACCTTGTCATTATCCACCTCCAGTCCTTCTTTTGAAACTACAAATCCCAGGTAAACTAACTCTTTCTTCAGGAATCTACACTTCTTCAAATTTAACAGCAACTTCGCTTTTTGAAAATTTCTCAACACCAACTCAAGGTTCCTTCAATGTTCCTCTCTATTCTGACTGAAAATCAGAATGTCATCTAGATACACTATCACAAAATTTCCAGTAAATTCTTCTAAAACCTCATTCATCAACCTCATGAAGGTACTAGGTGCATTAGTAAGCCCAAATGGAATCACTAACCATTCATAGAAACCATCCTTAGTTTTAAATGTTGTCTTCCATTCATCCCGTTCCCTTATCCTAATCTGATGATATCCACTTTTCAAATATACTTTGGAAAAAAAATTGAACCACTTAAACAATCCATCAGATCATCAATTCTAGGCAAAGGGAACCTATACCTAATAATGATCTTGTTGATTTCCCTGGATTCAGTGCACATCCTTAACCGACCATCTTTATTTGGACTAAGTATAGTGGGTACTGCACAAGGACTAAAGCTTTATTTCACCAATCCCTTCTCCAACAACTCCTGCACCTGCTATTTGATTTCTTCATTTTCTTGAGGAGTTAATCTTTATGCTACTTTATTCACTACAACAAAAACCTGTGATTAGCGTCTCTTTTAGCTTCCTTTTTAGCGTCCACTATCACTTTTAGTGTATTTTTCATCATTTTTTGGACAAAGTGGACGCTTTTCCATGGGATGGCGCTTTTAATGGTGTTATTTGCGTCCCCTTTTAAATGTTGGTGCTATTTTGTATGCTAATTAGAATTCCAATTAGCGTCCTTATTAGCATCCCAATTAGCCTCCCAATCAACATCCCAATCAGCATCCCAATTAGCGCCCCTTTTTAAAAGTTGGCATTATTTTGGACGCTAATTAGCATCCCAATTAGCGTCTGAATTAGCGTCCCAATTAGCATCCCCATTAGAATCCCAATTATCGTTCCAATTAGCATCCCAATTGGCATCCCTTTTTAAAAGTTGGCATTATTTTGGATGCTAATTAGCATCCCAACTAACGTCCCAATTAGCATCCCAATTAGCATCCCAATTAGAATCCCAAATAGTATCCCAATTAGCATCCCAATTATCGTCCCAATTATCATCCCTTTTTAAAATTTGGCGTTATTTTGGACGATAGTTAGCATCCCAATTAACGTCCCAATTAGCATCTCAATTAGCATCCCAATTATCATCCCAATTATCATCCCAATTAATATCCTAATTAGTGTCCACAAAATCATCCCATATAACACCAATAATAGCCTCCAGAAAATGTCCTGAATAACATAGCACCATATATTAATCTAGGGTTAACGACAGGAATTGCGCCATGAATTTTGATAGGAAAAAAATTCAACATAGCGCCAAGTATAGAGCTAGGAATTGTGCCTAGAAAACATCCAACATAGTGCTAGGTATAGATCCAGGTATAACGCCTGGAATAATGCCAGAAATTTTGAGAGGAACTACGCTAGGAAGTCCACTAGGTTTAGAGCTAGGGATTGTGTTAAAAAAACATCCGACATAACGTCAGATATATTAATGTCAATTTCATTGATCATGATTCATGTGATAGCATTTTTGTGTGATGCTATATTTTATTTATGTAGAAGGAGTTCATGTGCACAAACAATGTAAAATTAGTGCATATCTCCCTATGATAACAAAGTGCATAGCCCCCCACACCTCCAATCGAAGCAAGAATGAAGTGTGTTTCTGGATTTAATCATCAACAAAAACAATCATTGGGATCCATGACCTTTGCAACAAGAACCATACTTGATCTATAATTCTCCTAACTTGCTTGCACACACTAAATATCACAATTGAACATGCAAAGACACCACACCAACAAAGCTTTATCCCCAGTAGTGGCCTATGCCCTGATGGATGGATTATGAGCCCACAAAGCTTTCTATCGCATAATATAGAACAAAAACTAGTTTTGATGTTTCTTAAAAGGATTTTTCATTAAAAAAAATAATATCCTGATCGAAACAGAGAAAAAAAGCTCTGAAATGTAATATACACAAAATCTTCTATCATTATTTTGCTTCCAATTTGAATTTGTGCCAATTGTTGGATATCATGGAACTTGATACTAGTTCATCACCTTTTTTTGGTATTTCCATTGCATAAGTCTAAGACTTTAAACTTTACAGGGAAAAAACCTAGGTCAGATGTGTCTTTTTTTGAAACAATTTTAAAGAAACTAGAAAAAACTTCACTGCTATTTATTGTTTTACCCATATGTTAAGTTTCATATCCTGTTATTTTTTTCCTTTCCTTTAGTTCTATGTAGTTTTGTCAGTTACCTTTTCTATAATTCTTGTTTCATTGGGTGAGTTCCGATTGAGGTATAAAAAAAATTGGCTCTTGCACAGTGCCTCTTAAAACATCATATGAATAGTAGAATAAATATCATATCAAATGATGTGCCTTTATTTTACTAGCTACAGATTAACCAGTGTTTTCTTTAATCTCTTAACTTTGATTAATTCGAGGTCCATCTTTCACTTCTTTGCTGGTGTTTTTACGAGTTTTGTAGGATTTAGATAATATTTTACCATAAATGGAACAAGTTTATGCCCAAAAGAGATATCAAAATCCTTAAGCATCCAAATCCTTGCTCATGCTTGCCAACATACAACTTCTTAGCTAATTTCCCTTAGTTGAACTTCTCTGAGCCATACTTCCCATGATATTTCTTAAGGCCTCTACTATTTTTATTTGCTGGGGTCCACAATATTTATTCACCCTGATGCCCTTTGACTTGTATTCATATTGCTCAGCCTCACCCTTTTGTGACACATAATCCTTGATAGGAGGTGTGTTGATTGAATTGACTTGCCTTGAAGCTAAATTTGAAACATCTTGCTTATTTGGAGAAGGCAGAACTGGTGCAGCCATGCTCTATAGCTTTTATTCTTCCATTTTTGGATCACCCAATGATTTAGTAGACATTTTAGCATGTGCACTCATCTCATACTTATCTCCAATTTTCCATTTATCCATATGCTTAGAGTACATTGAATCTTCAAACCATGTATCCATCTACTTCTCCTCTACCCATTTAGCAGGAGCTGAAGAAAACCTTATAAAGGATTGATATGAATTTGAAGACACCACAGGTTTCTTACTACCTCCTGTTTCTGTTGCATCTTTTTGGATCAATGTGCCTACTTAATTCTTATTACCACAGGAGCTCATAATTTTCTGCAATTTCTTTAATTGTGCAGAAATCATAACCGAGAGATTTGGATTGAATACTCTACACTGCATAATCATACTGGAGAATAAGGGTTATTCCTTTCATGGCTTAGTGTGGCAACGAGATTGCCTTATTCATCTCATAAGCTTAGCAATGGTTCCATCAAACCCGTCAATAACCTGTACTAGTGATGGGAGGGGTTACACTCAGTCGAGATAAATATTTTAGTACTAAAATATCAGTTTTATCATGGTAAATACAAATATATTTTTATACCTAGGTGTTTATATCTTAGAATTTGGGGTGGACTAGCATCTATGCTTTTTCGAGATTGTACAATGATGAGACAAGTGTATAGTCCAAATTGATTCTATGGCTGTCGTTCCAATTTTGAAATAAATAATTATAAACAAGAATATTAGAAATAACTAGTAATTGATGCATGGATAATTGGTAGCTTATGCATGGAGAATTCTTAGTTGATGCATGGATAATGACAGTTCATGACAAACAACCTATTTAAATAGAATAAGGAAAGAACAAGTGACACTTAACTTGTGGCCATTAAGTGGTTGTGCTAGTAGTACTAGGCTTGAGGGATAAGGATTTGGGTAAATCCGTCACCATAACCATAACCATAACCATAACCAAGGGTGATATTTTTAAAAATAAACAAATAAATTAAAAACCAAAAACCAAACCTTATCAATATAAAAAGATCCCACTTATTTACCACTAGCACAACCACTTAACTTGTGGCTGGTGAACATTGATAGGCCAGAAGTTTAGTGCCACAAATAAGTTATGTGTTACTTGTTCTCCATGCATGGTTCTAAACATTCGTTGTCTATGCCTCAACTACATGTTATCCATGCATCAATTAAGAGCTATCCATGCATTAACTAATAGTTATCCATGCATCGACTACCAATTTATCAAATCAAGATAAATATTTTAGTACTAAAATATCGGCTTTATCAAGGTAAATACAAATCTATTTTTATACCTAGGTGTTTATATCTTAGAATTTTGGGTGGACTAGCATCTACGCTTTTTCTAGATTGCACAATGATGAGACAAGTGTACTGTCTAGATTGATTCTATGTAATTCATTCCAATTTTGAAATAAATAATTATAAACAAGAATATAGAAAATAACTAGTAATTGATGCATGGATAATTGGTAGCTCATGCATGGAGAATTATTAGCTAATGCATGGATAATGACAGTTCATGACAAATAACATGTTAAAATAAAATAAGGCGAGAACAAGTGACACTAAACTTGTGGCCATTAAGTGGCTATGCTAGTAGTACTAGGCTTGAGGGATAAGGATTTGGGTAAATATATCACCATGACCATAACCAAAGGTGATATTTTTAAAAATAAACAAATAAATTAAAAAACAAAAACCAAACCTTATCAATATAAAAAGATCCTACTTATTTACCACTAGCACAACGACTTAACTCGTGGCTGGTGAACACCGACAGACCACAAGTTCAGTGCCACAAATAAGTTATGTGTTACTTGTTCTCCATGCATGGTTCTAAACATTCATTGTCTATGCCTCAGCTACATGTTATCCATGCCTTAATTAAGAGCTATCCATGCATTAACTACTAGTTATCTATGCATCAACTACCAATTATTTTTTATATTCTTTTTTCTTTTATAATTGTTGTGGTCAGATGCATTTTTATGTCAATAAACGTTTTTATTTGAGATTTGGGGTGTACTACGACCTATGTTTTTTCATCTACGAACGAGGATGAGACAAGTGTACTATTGATATTGATTCTATGGCAGTTGTTCAAAATTTTAAATAAACAATTATAAAAATAGGAAGATAAAAAATAACTGGTAGCTTGCCGATGAATGGATAACTGGTAGCAATGCATGGATAACTCATAGCTTATGAATGGATAACCAATAATTCATGGTAGATAACTAGAATAATGTGAGATAAAATGAAAAATAATATAAAAAATAACTGATAGTTGATAAATGGATAATAGAAAGAATGTCGGTGATAACAGGTAGCTAGGCATGACTAACTCACATTTGAACCCATTTAACTAGAAAAATATGAGGAATAAAAAAAGTTCCAAATTGTCTTCCATTCCATAAATATCTCTTGACCATTTGATCCCTATCGACGTGCTCAGACCACAAACTATGTGGGTGTGCTAGTTATTTGAGAATTTGGGATGGACTACGACCTATACTTTTCTAGGATTACACAAGGATGAGACAAGTGTACAGTCTAGATTGATTCTATGGCAGTTGTTTGAAATTCAAAATAAACAATTATAAAAAAAAGAATATAAAAAATAAATGGTAGCTGATGAATGGATAACTAGTAGTTGATGCATGGATACCTCGTAGTTGATAAATGGATAACCAAGAGTTCATAGTAGATAACTAGAATATTGTGAGAGATTAAAAAATGAAAATAAAATATAACTAATGTTTGATAAATAGATAACTCGTAGTTGATGTATGAATGCATGGATAACATATATTTTGGGGTGGATTGCTAGTTGACACATGGATAACGTATAATGGTTAAGATAATGAGTGGGCCTAATGGTTAAGAGAATGTGTTTCTTCTTAGGAGGTCACATGTTCAAATCCAGAGCGGTGTAGTGTATGTACACCTATGTAGACTTTAGCAGTTAAATCGTTGCACAGAGAGGGGTTCCTTGTCTCACAAACAAGGGGGTCTCATACACCAATTTGGTGTCTCACTTGGTGGTGACCTTAAAAATAGATTATTATTATTATTATTATTATTATTGATTTCGTGGTACTTAACTTGCGGTCTATCAATGTCCACTAACCACAAATTAAGTGGTCATGCTAGTTTATTTCTAATTTGGAATGGTTTCCATAAAATCAATTTAAATAATACATTTGTCTCATCCTTATAAAATCTATAAAAAAAATGCTAATCCACCCCAAATTAAAAACCTATCCTTGTAATTATAACCAAATTAATTTACCATTATAACCGAACATAGGGGATCATTCTTCACCATTAATTATAATGATTATAAGAATGCAATTGGAAAACAAGTCTCTCATATTTTACACATCAATAATAATTATAACAAGTGGTCCAACTTGGTACTAACCATAATATGGATAACCAAACTAAAGCCAATCTCAAAGGCAAAGTGGATTCTCGATGTTAGAGGCTATTTTTTTTTATGGCGGAGAACTATCGAGAAACTTTAAACCTAGACCATGTGGCAAACATACTTGAGGCCAATCTATTTAGAGCCACGCAACTCTGTTGTTGTCATCACAACCAATGTGTTTTTGCCATATGACATGGTATAGTCAAGCAGTGGGCCCACCCATTAAAAAACAAATATTCAAAAAGAAAACAATAGGAGAGAGTCCTCGATCCTTCTATTAATGGACATGGATGTATGTAATTTATTTCTTCTATCCACATAATTCTACCATTCAAATGTCTTTCACAAATCTGCGACATGCAAAATTGGTATCTCTCTATATATAAGGTGTGGACTCTTAGTTCATCGGGTGTGGACTCATACATCCGATATCTCTGATCACTACCCTGTTTGCCTCAAATGGAATAAGTCATTGGGGTCCTGTAATTACCCTTTTAAATTCAACCGATCCTGGCTCAATGATAAGGACTTTGTATCTTGGGTCACTGATCGTTGTTCTAGTTTGGCACCTTCCTCACAGGGATCTAAGCTAGATCATCTCTCCCTTAAACTCCATACTCTTAAGATGGAAGTTAAAGACTAGATTAAAGATAAAAGTTCTCACATGGAGTCTGAATCTCAAAGACTAGATGGGGATATCAATTCCTTACTTGCCAGCTCATCATTTGGCATCCTTTCACTGGAGGAATAGACTTCCCTGTTGCGGCTCCGTATGAGAAAAAATAAGAGATTGGAGCACTACCTTTTAACCTAGAAACTCAAAATTCGAACCAAATGGGCTCTGGAAGGTGACTCCAATACAAAATATTTTCATGCTTTGGCCTCGGGTAGGAGGAATCAAAATACCATTTTGTCCCTCCTTGATGATGTTGGATGATGTTATGAGGATGAATCTAAATTAAAGTTACTGGGATAGAAACATTTTGTGAATATTTTCAAAGATGACTACCAGACTTGTATTCTTGAACAACTCAAG
The DNA here is from genome assembly GCA_001517045.1 of Pseudotsuga menziesii. NCBI lineage: Eukaryota > Viridiplantae > Streptophyta > Pinopsida > Pinales > Pinaceae > Pseudotsuga > Pseudotsuga menziesii. The sequence goes on from LPNX010477981.1 coordinate 143,083, forward strand.
GTTGTATTGCTCTACCTTAATATGATATCCTTGGCTGATGCCCCTAGTCTCACACAACCTGTTTCCTTATTTGAAATTGAAAGTGCACTTCACTCATTTAAGAAAGATAGGAGCCCTGGGCTAGATGGCTGGCCTGTTGAATTCTACCTTTTCTTCTTTGATCTGTTGGGTGAAGAACTATGCACTGCTGTGGATTATACTAGGGTCTCGGGCTGTATCCCTCCCTCCCTTAATTCCACCTTTTTGGCTCTTATCCCCAAAAAGGTAAAGCCTTCTACCTTCATGGATTATAGGCCCATATCTTTATGCAATCTGCTTTACAAATTGATATTGAAGGTCATCGCAGTGAGACTTAAACCCTTCTTGGATTCTCATATATCCATTGAACAATTTGGGTTTTTAAAAAATCGTCAGATTATGGATCCTATTGGTATTGTACAGGAAACTCTCCATACTGTCAAGACAAGAAATTCTTGTGCACTTATACTTAAACTGGATTTGGTGAAGGCTTTTGATCATGTTAATTGGTCCTACATCAGGATTATTTTTATTCAAATTGGGGTTCCTCTGCTCGCTGTTAATTGGATAATGGGATGCATTACATCAGCAAACTTTGCAGTCCTTATCAATGGTACTCCCACAAAGTTCTTCTCTACTTCGAGAGGTATTAGGCAAGGTTGTCCCCTTTCACCCCCGCTCTTCATACTAGTGATTGAAGGGCTCAGTCTATTGATTGCTGATGCTAGGGATAATGGACTCATCAAAGGTATCAACATCTCCTCTACCTTTGTTCTTACTCATCTCCTTTTTGTTGATGATGTGATCCTTCTGGGCTCAGGTACATTATCAGAATGGATGGCTTTCGATGTCATATTGAGTAGATTCTGTAAGGCATTGGGGATGTGTATTAGTGTTGACAAATCTAGTTTTCTTTACAATAATGTGGATGTTTATATTCGCACTAAAATTTCCAAAGCTTTTCCCTATAAAATGGAAAATATCACGGCTGGCTTTATGTACCTAGGCTATTTTCTCAAGCCTTTGGGTTGCAGGGTCTATGACTGGAATTGGTTGATTAAAAAATTTGAACATCAGATCTCCCACTGGGCACACAAGCTCATCTCACTTGGTGGTCACTTGACACTTGTTCAAGCTGTTTTGACTAGTATTCCTGTCTACTGGATGGGCCTAGCACCCATTCCTGTATCTATCTTAAATAAAATAATAAGATTGACATTTGCTTTCCTTTGGCGATATTTGGAATACAAGCATAGATTTCACCTGACCAAATGGGAGCATCTCACATGGCCTAAAGAGTTTGGTGGCTGAGGCATCAAGCATTTGAATTGGTTCAGTATTGATCTTAGATTAAAGAACCTGTGGATGATACTCCAGAATGATGGTCTTTGGCATCGTGTTATCATCAATAAATACTTGAAAAAGAACACTGTTGAGATGTGGCTTAGAGGTAAGCAATTTCAAACCTGTGGGGTTTGTGCAATTTGGAAGGGGTTCCTACTCACTCTTCCGTGGCTTGATCGGAACCTGGCCTGGCAGGTTGGAAATGGAATGAATTTTCTTATTGGTATTGATTTGATTGTTGGGATACCCAACTTGCTCATGTTTACATATGGTTTTAGAGAGTACTTAGAGGATTTGCATATCGTGACTCTGGAATAGGCACGGAATCTCCTACCGAATGCACACAGTTACCAGTATTCTGTCGAGGATATCGGTGCTGGTGGTAAATGGAAATTAGCTTGGGATACTTTGACTAGAAGTCTGGAAATATGTGGTATGTGCCTGATTGATCAAATGGATTCCCTGACATTGTCTTATAAAAAGTATAATGTTTCACTTTTTTCCAAACTGATATATGATTGCATCATAAATGCTTCTTCTCCTCCGTCAAGCAGCAAAATCCTTACCTTTGTGTGGAATAGAAATCTACCCAGGAAAGTTTGTTGTTTTTCATGGCTGGTTCTTATGAATAAATTGCTCACTTGGGACAACCTTCAGAAGCATGGCTGGATGGGACCTAGTATATGTGCACTATGCAGAATGGATGTTGATAGTGTTGAGAATATTTTCTATCATTACTCTGTATGGAAAAATATATTCTCTTACCTGATGGAACAACACCATTTATCACAGTCTTTCCAGTCTGATGGCCTTAGTACTTTCCTGGATATGTGGACTGTTACTTACTCAAAGTAATATGGGTATTGCTATCTCCCATTTCATGCCATGTGGGCTGTTTGGAAAGCGAGGAATTTTTGCATCTTTGAAGGGAAAAAAGTACCTGTCATCAACATACTACACCAGATAGCTTACTCTTCACAGTTGTTCTGCCCTCCTGTCACTAAAGCTAACAAGACTAGACCCAAGGGACCTAGTCCGGTATTTCTGTACCCCTATGGGTTTTTTGATGGTGCATCAACAAAAAATTATGGAGGGGTTGGCTTCTGCATTTACTTGAATGAGTCTCATTCTTTCGAGTTTGCATTGGGGGTGGGTCTTAGCACCAATACCAGAGCTGAATTACTGGGGCTTTGGGCCCTTATCCATACTTCCAAAATGATGGGGTTACCCAAGCTCAAGATATTTGGTGACTCATCTATCATCATCAATTGGGATAAGGGTACTGCATCCCTCACGCCTCTTGAGCTCCTCCATTGGTTTAGGGATATTAGGAAGATATGCTCATGCTTCCTAGAGTTGTCCTTTTGCCATGTCTACCGAGAACACAATCAGCAGGCAGACCAACTGTCTAAAAAGTCACTTTTTTTGGCTCCGGGTTCAGGATTTTACTCTAAATTTATTGATGGTCATTTGAACTCTCGGGATGGTTTCAATCTCTTTTGAGCCTAGTGCCAGAGCATGTTCTCCACTTTTTATGCACCCAGGGGATAGTTATGGATTGAATTTATTTTAGATTACTGTTCTACACTTTTTGGATTCTCGGTAGATATGGCTATGTGGGACATACTTATTACCGATGGGTATAGTACTTCAGAAATGAAATTTCCCCCTCTCTGCTATGATGTCTTATGACTCATTCAGGATGCTGCTGTAGCTATCATCCCTCCCACCAACTATATGATTGTAACCCATACTTTTGGGAAGGCACATTTGATGCCCTTTGATTCTTTTATGAATATCAAGGATAGGCTTTTTTCAACGGAAAAAAAAGGCGATAAAGATTCTGCAATTGTAGAAGGGAAAGACAGTGAAGGTTTGCTTTTGTTTCATTGGTGGCAGTGAAGGAAGGAAGCTATGGAAGAGATCAATGACGCAATGGAGAATGTTAGTTTGAACGACAACAACAACAAGAAGAACAGGATTCAAGTCTCAAATACCAAGCAGCCCCTCTTCTTCTATGTGAATCTTGCCAAGGTAGAAACCATAATCTCTTTATTTATTTATTTTTTCTAGATGGTTCCCAATGGATTTATCATGCCCTCAGTTCGATGGGTTTTTTCATTACTTCTTTAACACTGAAAAATGCGGCACCCATTTTTCCCTCTCTACATTTTAGAAACCATCCAGGGTAGTACATTCATGAATCCATGATTGTATGTGAACTGGGTGATGGTTTATCATGTCCAAGGGTTTTTGGGTTTTGTTTTACAAGATAGTCTAGGTATATGTCTCCTTGGATTTCCAAATTTTTGGTTGGAATTTCTTGTGTCTAGGTGCCAAAAATAAGCTGTAGCTTTTCTGCCAAAAATGTGTGGGTTTTGTTCTTGTTTTCATACCATTCAAAGGACAGCTTGATGCTATATCGATATAACTAGTGAATCAATGCCCAATTAATTCTCTATTAGCCAAACTATTTTTTTATGAACTATTACTAATATTCTTGTTGTATCTGGTGTGAATGAGGCTTAGTTTAGCATAACATGTTGTAGGAACCTGCAATACCTGGCCAAGTTTTTTATATGCCTCAACTGTCTACTGATTTCCACAGTTTGATTTATCGGTTTCCTTCATCATCTTTTGCTTGATAGAATAGTTAGAACTTTTGATGCTTGTCTGATCTGCCAGTGTCTTATGTTCAATTTTATTTTAATTCTGATTGTGGTGGTTTGCTCAATTGATCTTGAATCTCTGTTTTTAATATGCTTTGCATTTGTACCGTATTAGATGAACTATTTCTTATGACTCAATCTATTGATTGAAACATTTGTTCGGATGTTTTCTTGTAAAAATCCGTCATTCATGGGCATTTCATGAATAGCTATTTCCAGCAATTTTTCTTCACCTTAAATTTTTCTTGGATGTATTCATTCCATGTTTGTTTTCATGGGGATTTATGTTGTTGCTTACTTCCTTCACCTTGGGTGACATGACTGAGGGGAATCTATTCTTCCAAAATAATCCACAATATTCACCCAACCTCATCCCTTTTGATCCATTTTTGAAACTCGTACCATACATGAAGGGAAGGCAACAACAGTAATAGAACCCTGGCTCGTATTTTTTAATTAATTCATGGACTAAGAGATAAACACGCCTTCCAAATATGGCATAAAATTAATCCAGATAAATAAAGTGTCATGACCTGATAGGAAAATAGCACTAACTAAATTTGCTTGAGTTATTATGTAACAACCATAATAAGGAAGTTCTATTCGTGATTAGGTAGTTCTTTCCTATAAAGATTCGATGAAATTTGTTTGGTATGGTCTTGTGGTTTGCAACATGGGATCCTTTGAACATGCACTTTGTATTGAATGTCTGTATTATCATTTTTCCTTTTCTGATTGAATTATCTTCAAAATTTAAATTATTTGGTTGAGAAATATTAAAGAGTCAAGCACCGTCTAACAAAAGTTAAAACTGATCACAGAACAAACAAAATTTTCTTATATGAATGCATCCCTCGTAAGTTGGTTTAGATATGTATGCATATCCAGATGTCTATCTGTAGGTCTCAATAAGTCTATGCTTGGAGTGAGTTCTGTGGCTAATTAATATTAAACATTTAAGAAAATTCCTTGTCAAACTTATTCGATATTATGTTCTGCTTGCTTTATGATATGTAGCTGTATTGATTGGCCAAAGGCTAAAATCTTTACTTGGTGAAAATCGTAGGAATGTTTTATTCAGGATAACCAATTTCTTGGCATATTTTATTTTTGTCCAAGAATCCGTAATCTTTTTAATCACTTTGCTTAGTTACATTTCTTTGTTTGGAGACACTGCAAACACAAATGTGGTGGTTAGACAATTTTACATCCTGCCATTTCTTATGTTATCAATTATGATGCAATTGCAGAGATATCTGAAAAATCATGAAGAAGTGGAGATTTTAGGGTTAAGCATGGGTATGTTATAGGTTATCTCATATTTTTTTTTATAATTCAATTTGAATCTTTCTTATTAGTTTCCTTAGATCAAATTTCTGTCCTGGCTTGCATTAAATATGATTTTTGTGGATTCATTTATTTTGAATCACTTGGGAAATTGCTGATGTAATTGTCTTTATTATAGCTATTGCGACAGTTGTAACAGTAGCTGAAATAGTGAAAAACAATGGGCTGGCTAAAGAAAAGAGCAAGAACCCCATGCATTTATACTACCGCCATATTCAATATTTTTTTTGATGGCGGGTTGCTACAATTCATTGCCTTTTCATGTCAAGGCTATGCGCTCAATTTGATACATAATATTAATGTGTAGGAATCTTGACTTCTACCGTCAACATGAAAGATGAGACAAGAAGAAGACCTATTCAAAAGGCTAAGGTATATTGCTTGTGTGTTAATGAGATGAGCCTTGCTAGTTTCCATTAATTTTATGGGTAGTTTGGGTGTAATTCTACATGGTTTATTGACTCCATAAATTGAAATAATATTGAGGAAATCACACAACTTTGAGGAGTTGATGGATGTTGTTGCTGAGGAAAGAGAGCATGACAATGCAAACGAGAACAAGTAGGAGTCATACCGAAAAAATGATATTGTATCAGGACTTTTTGTGTTGTATTAAACTAGAGTCATTTAGGCTTGTAACTTGCGAGGTGATTCCTTTCTGTCATGTTGTTAATGAAGAGTAGGGGGTTACACACACTGAGAATTTCATCATTAGATTGCTCTTTTAGCATTATTTATATACCCTAACCTTAGTATTGCTCATAGCAGTGCATGTATATTTTCAGATTCTAGTGTGTGGGATTTGGTTTCATAAAGTCGATTCATTGTAATGTGTATCATTTATGTGGACTCTGTAAATATTGAGTTTGAACGAGTAAAATATTTTGCAATTTGTCCTTGTTAATATGTTATGATCTTATGTTGTATAGTTTATTTGTTAAGTGTCAATGTGATTTTAAATGGCTATATTATAAACATTGTTACATTGTTTACTAAATCTTGAGGCAACTGGTTTTTAGCTTTGGAAGAGGAGCATGATGCAAAGTTTCTAATCCCCTTCTAATCTATGACCTTGATCCACACAAGGAAATTCCTACATAAACAACCCTTAACTGGTCATGAATATGTCTCGAGCAAGATATTCTACCCTCTACTTACCTTAACCTATAGAGTGAGAACGACGGTATGAAGCATATGATTTAGGGTAAAAATTTGTAATTTTTTAGTTGTTCCTTACTTTAAGATGTGACTAGAACCTGGAGCATTTTTATTTATCTTTGTTTACCACCTTAAAGATTCTTTTTTTTTAAACCAAATGGTGAACCAGACTGATTAATCCGGTTAAGAGTACAAAAAAATGTCCTCTCCTCTTGGTTTGTTCCTTGCTTTTATATATCCTATTTTCAGGAATTAAGAGAGTTAGATTAGATAAATCACAATGAGTGGACATATATTTGTTGGTTTCAGTAATGAAAGAGATGGATCATATGAAAGCCCCTGTGTCACTGGATCTGCCATCCCTATGTGTAGGATCTGTATATCTGATCGTGATCTGAATCCAGATCAGCTAGGATCTGTCATCTTGAAAACTCTATTGTATTTCTACCCATGGATCTTATAAAAAATGTATTTTTAACCCCAAAAAAAACCCAAACCCTAAACGCCCAAGGGCTAAAAGCCTAAACATCAGCCTCTCAAACCTTCAGGTAGGCCATTTTTCTTTTTCTTTCTCTGAAACCTATTTTCATCTGTTCTAATTATTATGATTTAATTTGTGGATCCATCTGTGTCAAAATTAACCTTATCATTGATGATATTCGATCTCTCATCTTTTCAAAAGATAGAGGACCTTAGGCCCAAGATTTTAGCCATATTAGCTCTTATGGGGCGATTAATCCTTCCAAGTAATCATTCTGAGTTGTTTAGTGATTTGCTCAGTATTGATGTACAAAGTATAAAACATTCCACACTATGCTATTATGAAGTGGTGACCTATTATAAACCCTTCCAAAGGTCCGAAAGATGCTAATCCAAACTGGTGACTTGTTCAGTAAAGTGGTCAGTATTGATGTATAAAGTTATAAACCCTTCCAAAGGTCCAATATGTTCTTATGTGCTTATGCGGGTGCTCACTTGCACCAACACTGTTCAAGAAAACCACCTTGTTCACTGCTGATATGGACTTGTGGATGTGGCTCACAAAAAAGTTGTTATGGTCTGCTTCATGTTCATGCTGAAATGGTCCTTAAAATTATCAATGATGGTTATGGGACATGGATGCATGAGATTATTTCTTAAACAGTTACGGTACATAGGATGCATGAGATCTTTTTGAAGTGGTTAGTACCGATTTGATTATATTTATTTAGTATTTGATTATATTTAATATTTCTTCATAGGAAATAACCAGTAATTCTTTTTTTGTCCATTTGGTTGTTTCAGATAAATATATGGATGTGCTTAAAGTTGTCTTTGAAATGATTTCATAACACTAATATCAATTCATGAAGATATTGTAGATTCTCAGTGTATGTTGTTTCCACTGAAAATTCCTTCCATAATACCTTCAACCCCCACCCCCCAACATATTTAGTGAGTGGTCTATTCCTGCTGGGCTTTATAAATATTTAAAGACATTGGAATTAAGTTTCCTTATAGCACTCATGCTATTTCCCAGATGCATTTCTATAGTTAATTCTCAATTCTCATGCTTTTAAATGCTTGAATCGACAATTCACAATTCATTGCAATGATATAAAATCTATTTCAAGGCACACTCTCTTTGTTTTCACTCTTGTTTCCCCACTCTGTTAGAACTGATCTTATGCAGGTAACTATGTTGGTACATAAGTTATAACTTATCTCGTGTGTAATCACATGTAGCTAGGACCAACAGTAGAATTATCTGTCTACTAGAATAAGGTGCAAGATATTACATGTTTGTAACCAGGCTGTCATAATTTGGCTACTAGCTAGACTGGTGGAACATTTCTTTTTTATCTAGTCATGTGCATGCACTAATGTGTATTGCTAATCACATGGCTTATCAGGTCATGATATAACCAAAATTCCCAAGATACATGATTTTAGGTAACCAAATTGGTACTATTACATTGTCATCTTCTAATACATGCAACATTGTTGATGTTGATGAGTGTCCTTTCTAGTATTACAAAAGCCTCTTTCTCTATTGCCTTGTTCGACCATTAGATACTCAAAGTTGTGTATTGATCCTTTTTACCATTATAGAGGACATTTTAAGTTAGGTTCTCAAATTCTTAAAGGGTTCTAGCTCAATGGAAGAGCACCTTCCTTACAAGAAGAAGGTTGGTAGTTTGATTCCTCCATGCCCTAATGATATTATAATATTGTTTAAATACTAAAAACGACTAAATTAGTGACCAAAACATGAGAGATGCGAAACTAGGCATTAAAAAGGATGCAACACATGGTGCTAATGATGAAGCCAAACATGGCGTTGATATGGTAGCAAAATAAGACATTACTTTGGATACAAAACATGGCGCTACATAGGAAGCAAAATATGGTGCAACAATAGCAGAAATATTTGGCGTCATTTTGGTAGCAAAACATGATGCAAAAAAGGAAGAAAAAATTGGTGAAAATTTGGAAGCGAAAATTGGCACATATTTGGAAGTAAAACATGGTGCAAAATGGGATGCTAAAGTGGGAGAAAAAAATGGATGCTAATTTGGATGCTAACATGGTGCTATTAAGGATGCAAATATGGCACTAATGGAGGTGTTATTTAAGAAGCAAAAGCAGACACTCGCTAGGAAGCAAAGAAGGATGCTATTTAGGAAGCAAACCTTGACGTTGTTTAGGAAGCAAAGTTGGGCACTATTCTGGAAGCAAACCTTGACATTGTTTAGGAAGCAAAGTTGGACGCTATTCTAGAAGCAAAAAAAGAGACAGTGTTTTGGACGTCATAAAGGATGCTATTTAGGAAGCAAAAAAAGACATTTTTTGGGACGCTTTAAGTTTTTTCCATGACGCGTCCCATTTAACGTCTAGTTTGACCACTCAATGTAAAAAAAATTACACTAAAAAGGGATGCTAAATGGGATGCTAATTCCAGGATTTGTTGTGGTTATTAGGTAAACTTGCACTAGGAATTAAGTCAATGTGATGACTAATACTTCTTATAGGGGGTAAAGCATTTGGAAATTTATCCATAATAATTTCAGCACACTCATCAAGCAATGTTTTAACTTCATCAGGAAAATCATCTAAATTTGTAGAATTTAAAATTACCTTTGGCTTACCTTTGGTTTCGAAGGTTGGGATGGTTGAGATAGTTGGGATGGTTATGAATTAGGACCCAAATAATCTCATTTAATCTCGATTTATATTTTTTAATGTCAAATTAAGGTATACGCAGGTATTATTATAGGAAACTCGCGTATAATACACGTGTTTCTCAAAGGGAACTCGTGTGTGCAAGTATACATGGGTTGCAATGTAAATACTAGCGTATGATATGAGAGTTGCAATGCATATAGTCATGTATGTAACCCAAAACTAGGAATAAAAATATATAATGTTGGTTTGAGGATAATGCATCAAAGGTCATCCACACCTATAGTGTTTTGGTCACTTCAATCCTAATTTGTCCTTTTGTGTACCAACATGAGGAATGTCGGTACTCAGATGGAGAAGTTCCATTTTATCTAATAACAGATCCATCAACAGATCTTCCCCCCCAATACTAGCTTCTTGAACAAGGATTTTAATGCTGAATGATCAGTGTACATTTTAAAATGTCCACCCAACAAATAGTGTCTAAATTTTTGAAGCACATAGACCATGGTGATTCCTTCCCTTTATGTCATCGTGTAATTTTTATCTATCGTTGACAATTTTTTGCTAGAAAAATCAATAGGGTGGTAAGGCATACCCTCTCCTGGTTGTGTCAGAACTATGCTAAGTGCGACAGACGACACGTCGACATGGACATGGAATTGCTTCTTCTAGTCGGGAAATACCAGTATTGGCATGGTGGCCATATTTTTCTTTAATTTGTATAAGGTTTCTTGACAAACTTATGTCCACTGGAACTTTGCATCTTTCTTCAACAATTTCTCCATAGGTGCATTTATCTCTGCATATCCCCTGATAAATTCTCTGTAATAGCCTGTGTGTCCTAACATTGATATGAGTTGCATGCCTAATGTAGGGGGTATCCAGTCAAGAATAATCGCAACTTTTGTTGGGTTGGCCAAAATTCTATCGCGACACACGACATGTCCAAATAGTACACCAAATGGTGTGCAAAAAATACATTTCTTTGAATTAAGCACAATCTAATACTGGTGACAGTGGCCCAGCATCATGCGCAAACTCTCAATATGGTATCTTACTAGACAAAACAAAGTGCAATCATCAAAGTAGACCTGAAGAAATTTATGTATTAAATATTTAAAATCATAAACTACTATTCGAAAAAAAATAGTAGGAGAATTCTTGATTCCAAAGAGAATTACCATATACTGGTAGCATACCCATTCTGTGATGGAGGTTATTTTGTGTCGATCCTCCTTCACACTTCTGACCTAATGATAGCCAGAAAATCTGGCGGTGAAAGAATGCATCTACAACCCTTTGAGGCTTTCAAGTACTACATCTGTAAATGGTGTTGGAAATGGATCGTGCATGCATGCATAATTCAACTTTCTTAGTTCGACACAGGTCCTGAATTTGCTTGTTGTCTTCTTATCCTGGATCACTATAGGGATTATCCATTCTAATCCCTCAATAGGTTCAATGATTCCTGCATTGAGCATGTTATCTAATTCAGCTTTGACCTTCTCTTTATACCTTGAATTCAACCTATAAGGTCCCTGCTTAATGGGTACTCAGATCCAAAATTTTTGGGTACTTAGATCCCTTGTGTCCTAGCTCCTAAAACTTGTAATAGAGGAATTTTAAATGGTCCACATGTCCACCTCTTAATTCCCATATATGACCACCACTTATGCGACCTCTAGGATTTCCATTTCCTTCTCAGTACTTAGACATGTCACCTCTGGTTGTACTTTGTTCTCAGCGACCATATCAACTTTTTTCTCTCCTTGCCTCATTATACTTTACTCTAGAGGTGGAATATTTCTGACTTTGAGAAGTCGACTTTCCTCTACTCATCGAAGTCTTCCTCGATAACTTCTCTTCTTCCTTCAACACTGGTTAGTAGGCTTCAGAGATAATTCTAAGCTTTGAGAGTCTCAACTTGTCCTTTATGGCATACTTCAATCCATTTATCTATTTGGAGTCTTCCTCTTCCCTCGTTGGTTTGTCTCAACATGATCGACTATCTGTAAAATTCCTCTCTAGAATATTTCACATCCAACTCCTTCTGCTGCATGTTATGTAGCTTCCTTAATAGAGATATAACGTAGTCTATGGGAAGGAACATATCCTTCAACTTGGAGATCATCTGATCTTAAGCAATTATTTTATCCTTGTGTTTCTTTACTTTGTCGTCCTAGAGATTATCCCACCATAACGAAGCATGTTCTTTTAACTTCAAACAAGCAACTTTTACCTTTTTGGGTTCTTTGATCTGCTCCATGTCGAAGTATTTATCCATATATTTGACCCATTCTAGATAAACTATTATGGGTTTAGGATCCCATAGTAGGTATGAAAATCTATCTTAGCCTTACCCCTCATCTCCAAGAAAAAATTTAATATCCTCTCTTCTAGGTCTTCTAGCTATTCTTCTTATTAAGCCTCTCTATCCTCGACTTATTCATCACTGCGATGGATAGTTTTAATGTTAAATCCCTGTCATTGGTCCTCATTCATAGATGCTAACTCATTTTTCAATGTTCTCATAGTATGAATACATTCCTCAAATGTTTCATGGTCAATTGTGATCCTTGCACCTTCGTGTTGTCTTCTACCACGAACATTAACACCTCTATGATCCATTTCACCAATCAAGAATCAAATATTCTACTACCCAACTGCAATTGGATTCATTCTCTACGACTAATCACAACCAAAATTCCTTTCATGAAAGAAACATTTCCTGCTATAATACCAAGTAGCACAGAGCCTAGGTCAACCAACTAGGGAAAATCCGGTTGATCGGGTGTCTGCAAGTCAGAGTTATGCAATGGGAACAAAAACACAAAGACAATGCACATATGTGCCAAAAGGAATGGCCTTTCAATTAAATGAATTAATATCCTTACAATGAGATATTCCAAGGGTTAAGTCTAAATGAACATCAAATGTTACAACAAACATGTGCATGAAGGAATGCTTCATCCTCTATTCTACAAATTCCCACTCTCAATCTCACTCTCTACAACACACTTAGGTCTCACAACATATGATTTTCTATCACTCTCAGATCTCCTCTCTCTGGACCTTGTCAAAGTTTCCAATGCTTAACAACCAAAGCCCCTTATTCTAAACAATATCTGGTATTTATAATTGCATTTAGATGCATGGTCCTCAAGTTCTTCCTCTATAATATTTGTTTTCTCCTATGCACCACCATGGAAGCATTAACTACACCCTCATGTTCAATTCAATAGGTTACGCTACCTGTTTTCCTTTACTAATATGCCATAACTCCTATGTAACTAGTGAAACCACCCTCGCTTAGCTTAGATCTATTACGGCTGGAAGTGGAAACTATACATTTGATAGTTGAAATTTAATCAATTAGGTAGTGGACTCTGGAGTCTTGAAGCGAGTAGGACATAGCTAAAATTTATTGGGAAAACCAAAACTACCTAGAACATGTTAGATCAATTATTAATTGCCTAACTAATCAAAAATAGATTCCCCTTCCCCAACTATTGGATTCATGTGAGAGGCACAAGAAATCCAACAAAAATAGGATTATTTCTATTTGAATATATTACATGAATGGGGGAACATCCTAATATTATATTTTCTCATTGCTAAACACCCTTTATATTTTACATTATGCCACTTAAATTGAATGCCATCGGTAGGAATAGAAATTATAAGGGGTAACCTCCCCTACATGAAATGATTTACCTTGTGATGTTGTTTGTGGAATATGTCCCCACACAATACTTATTGGCGTGCTACCTTATTTTATTTGAGAGACCAAGGGCCAAACAATGTAATATGTAAATGGACATGGAAGGATAATAAAAATGCATTACAACTAAGAGCTAAAAAATATAATATATAAATGTATATATAAGAATAATAAAAATACATACCAAACTACATACAGATAAGATGACAAACATGGGGGGCTATAATTTCATCAATGCATTGGGATATCATAGGCTCATAAAATTTCTCATTTAGACATCAAAGTCAAAATATTATATTACATAGATGTGAGAATCATATTTCTCATAAATTCATCAAAATGTATTACATAGACGTGGGGATGCAAAAATACAGAAAGAGGTAGAAACAAAACACTTCTAACTAAATATAGAGTCTAGACATGCCTATGTATCATAATTCAATCCTATGTATTCATTAATTCCTTTTATTTTTGTGTGTCGATAGTTTGAAAGTTAAATCATTGTCATTGTTCCTTCTTCATAGATGATAGCTCATTTTTCAATGTTCTCATAGTATGAATGCATTCCTCAAATGTTTCATGGTCAATTGTGACCCTTGCACCTCCATGTTGTCTTCTACCATGATCATTTACACCTCTATGATCCATTTCACAACTCAAGAATCAAATAGTATACTACCCAACTACAACTGGATTCATTCTCTACGACTAATCACAACCGAACTTCCTTTCATGCAAGAAACATTTCCTACTATAATACCAACTAGCATAGACCCTAGGTCAACCAACTAGTGAAAATCCGGTTGATTGGGTGCCTGCAAGTCAGAGTTATGCAATGGGAACAAAAACACAAACACAATGCACATATGTGCCAAAAGGAATGGCCTTTCAATTAAATGAATGAATATCTTTACAATGAGATATTCCAAGGGTTAAGTGTAAATGAACATCAAATGTTACAACAAACATGTGCATGAAGGAATGCTTCATCCTCTATTCTACAAATGCTCACTCTCAATGTCACTCTCTACAACACACATAGGTCTCACAACATACGATTTTCTATCGCTCTCATATCTCCTCTCTCTGGACCTTGTCAAAGTTTCCAATGCTTAACAACCAAAGCTACTTCATTTAAACAAGATTTGATATTTATAATTGCATTTGGATGCACAGTCCTCGAGTTCTTCCTCTATAATATTTGTTTTCTCCTAGGAAAGACCATGGAAGCATTAACTACACCCTCGTGTTCAGTTAAATAGGTTACGCTACATGTTTTCCTTCACTAATATGCCATAACTCCTATGTAACTAGTGAAACTACCCCCACTTAGCTTAGATTTATTACGACTGCGAGTGGAAACTAGACATTCGATAGTTGAAATTTAATCAATTAGGTAGTGGACTCTAGAGTCTTGAAGTGAGTAGGACATAGCTAAAAGTTATTGGGAAAACCAAAACTACCTAGAACATGTTAGATCAATTATTAATTGCCTAACTAATCAGAAATAGATTCCCCTTCCCCCACTATTGGATTCATGTGAGAGGCACAAGAAATCCAACAAAAATAGGATTATTTCCATTTGAATATATTACATGAATGGGGGCACACCCTGATATTATATTTTTTAATTGCTAAACACCCTTCATATTTTACATTATGCCACTTACAATAATGACGCCCAGGGATGATTTTAAGGAACTATACTTATTTAAAAGTGTATAAATGTTGGCGAATATTACCAATTCTTAAAACACCAACTATAAAATGATTGGCAATATTTTTCAAAAAATATTTTAATTTCCAAGGATTTAATATTGTCTATATAATAATTTGGCGATTTTTAGGGTGAAAAAAATTTACCCCATCAAAATTGGGCGAAGCAGGGCTTCAAAAAATGCAAAATGGCGAATCTTTTTTGGGAGAAAAACATGGAAAAATATCCCAATGGGCTAAAATTCGCCCCTAAAATTATCCCTGATGACGCCACTTAAATTGAATGCCATCGGTAGGAATAGAAATTATAAGGGGTAACCTCCCCTATATGAAATGATTTACCTTGTGATGTTGTTTGTGGAATATGTCCCCACATAATACTTATTGGAATGCTACCTTATTTGATTTGAGAGACCAAGGGCCAAACAATGTAATATGTAAATGGACATGGAAGAATATTAAAAATGCATTACAACTAAGAGCTAAACAATATAATATATAAATGTATATAGAAGAATAATAAAAATACATCCCAAACTACATACATATAAGATGACAAAGATGGGGGGCTATAATTTCCTCAATGCATTGGGATCTCATAGGCTCATGAAATTTCTCATTTAGACATCAAAATCAAAATATTATATTACATAGATGTGAGAATCATATTTCTCATAAAGTCATCAAAATGTATTACATAGAAGTGGGAATCCCAAAATACAAAAAGAGGTAGAAACAAAACAGTTCTAACTAAATAGAGAGTCCAAACATGCCTACGTATCATAATTCAAACCTATGTTTTCATTAATTCCTTTTATTTTTGTGTGTCTAGTAAATACATGTGGCTCATCCTGAACCACTAAGAAAACATATGATTCTGGTGCAAGATGTGCCTCGGTACCGAGCTTGTCCTAAAATTCCTTGAAAATGCCTTTCACCTGGGAAACTTCTTCTCGGACCTCCTCTACTTCCTTCTTCAATTGTTCCACACAGTCGAAATTTATATGTTCTAATGTTACTTCTTCCAATGACTGAGTTATTTGTTAGAGCTTCTGTTGTATAAGATGAATGAGCCCCATAACTCTTTCTGCCTCCAATTGGTGAGTTGTTACCTCATCATTCTTGCAACTGGTGTTTCGTCTAGCTTATGTAATTTCACTGCGTCGGCCTCAATGATGTGCGCAATCACATATGGCCCTAGCCAATACATCTTCAATTTCCCTAGATGTCTCAAAAATGTATTGTCATACAACAAAACAAGTCCTTCGACTTCAAAATTCTTAGTTTTGATATGATGATCATGCCATGATTTATGCCTTTCCTTCTCTATGAATTGATGGAACCCTGCAACAAAGCATTCTTCCTCTATATGAACAAGCTACGAGAATCTTTGCTAGACACAACAATTCTTGGGCTTGGTCCAATATATTCCATTGTCACAACAACTTTTTTCCCATACACCAGTCTGAATGGATTGTACCCTTTCAATTGCTTGCAAGTTGTGCAGTATGCCCATAGCACAACTGATTTTTTTTTATCCTAATCCTCTCTACGTGCATTGCATACTTTGCTTAATGCATTTTCTAGAATCTTGTTGAATGCTTCAACCGTTCCATTCACCTGAGGATGATAGCGTGTCATTTTCCTATGTTGAATCTAGAACTCTGTAGTAATCTCATCAATCATTTTGTTAACAAAATGTGTGTCGTGGTCGCTGAGGAGAAATTTTGGACATCCTAATCTGGTCACCACATTTTCAAATAAAAACTTCGCTACAGTCGTAGCAGTACAATATTTAACATGCGTAGCTTCATCCCATTTTGTTAAGTAGTCTACCATTGTGATAATGTAGCACACGTCAGTCCTCTTCCCTAGCAGACTGATCGGTCCAACAATATCAATGACCCAGTTATCAAATACTTGAAGGGTTATCTACGGCACTTGCGGTATCTCGTTGTGTCTCAATGGTTTTCTGGTTATCTAGAAGACATTACAGATTCGACAAAAGATCTTACTATCCATATGTATAGTTGGCTTCCATAATCCAACTTGCAATATCTTGTGCACGGTTTCCTTTCCAGCGTAGTATCGTCCTATGACACCAGCATGTGATTTGCTCATTATCCATTGTCGCTCGTGGTAAAAAACACATCGACGCAATATTTCATCAAGGCCCATCTTGTATAGTTTTCCCACAATCAACGTATAATTAGTGGTTTTGATGACCAAATATTTCTTCTGCACAGTGGTAATCCTTTCAGGTGCATAACCTATACTCAAAAGGTGAATGATAGCCTCAAACTTTTTATAAACCACGCTGACTGTAAATAGTTGTGCATCGGGTAAATTATCATGTAGACTAGTTGGCTCTTCACCACTTTCTATCCTTGACAAGTGGTCAGGCCCCACATTTAGTCGACTAGGTTTAACAATGACTTCAAAGTCAAATTCTTGAAACAGGAGGAGCCATCAATAGATCTTCCCCCCCAACACTTTCTTGTTGACCAAGTATTTTAATGTCAAATGATTAGTGTACATTTTGAAATGTCCATCCAATAAATAGTGTTTGAATTTTTTAAGCACATAGACCATGGCGATTCCTTCCCTTTATGTCGTCGTGTAATTTTGATCTATCGTTGACATTTTTCTGCTAGCAAAATCAATAGCGTGGTAAGGCGTACCCTCTCTTGGTTGTGTCAGGACTATGCCTAGTGCGACATACGATGCGTTTAAATGGACATGGAATTGCTTCTTCCATTTGGGAAATACAGTATTGGCACGCTAGCCATATTGTTCTTTAATTTGTATAAGTTTTCTTGACAAGATTATGTCCACTTGAACTTCGCATCTTTCTTCAACAATTTCTCCATAGGTGCATTTATCTCTGCATATCCCGTGATAAATTTTCTGTAATAGCCTATGTCCTAACATTGATCTGAGTTGTGTGACTGATGTAGGTTGTGGCAAGAAAAGAATAATCACAACTTTTGATGGGTTGACCAAAATTTTGTCGCAACACATGACATGTCCAAACAGTACACCAAATGGTGGACAAGAAAAACATTTCTTTGAATTAAGCACGATCTAGCACTGGTGACAGCGGCCCAGCATCATGCACAAATTCTCAATGTTCGCTTAATAGACAAAACAAAATCCAATCATCAAAGTAGACCTGAATAAATTTATGTATGAAATATTTAAAATTAGAAACTATTATTTGAGAAAAAATAGTAGGAGCATTCTTGAGTCCAAAGCAAATTACCATATACTGGTAGCATCCTTTTTTTGTGACGAATGCCATTTTGTGTCGATCCTCCTTCGCAATTTTGACTTGACGATAGCCAAAAAATATGGCGGTGAATGAATGCATCTCCTGCCCTTCAACGCTTTCAAGTACTACATCTATAAATGGTGTTGGGAACGGATCGTGCATGCATGCATCATTTAGCTTCCTCAGGTTGACACAGGTCCTAACATCACTTGTTGTCTTTGTAACGCCCCGGTTTTGACCCCGTTGCATTAAATGTACATGATGTATATATTGTAATGACCATGGTGTGGAGCTAAAGGCCAAGGCCCCACCATTGATCGGTTATGCTAAGTTTCAGATTTAAATTGTCACCGATGGTATATCGGGGCATGCGGCATATTATGTTTGTCATCATGTAAATATGCATCTTTAATTAAAATGAACCCGACCAGCTACGATCGTGGCAACTAAATTGAGAAGGGGCATGATTTTTACAAGGATAAGGATGTGGGGGAATTTGTCAAACCTTGGCCAATGGCGTAAAAAAAAATCCATGTGTCACCTCTCTTTGTTTACCCAACCACCTCCATTGAATAATTGCTGGTGGTGGTTGAGGCAGTTAATTGGTTTAGGAGTGGGGTGGCAGGACTGTCAGTCCTCACCCACATGCACACTCCACCACTGTTGGCTTCATGATGGCAAAGAAACTGCTACCATCACTCCCGCGGACCACTCTCTCCACGACTATGCTGAACACCCACGCACTGCAATTCGCATCCTTTCGGTAGGCTGTTCGTCCTCACGCACAGGTATTCTTCTGCTTTGGGCTCACACTGCGAGCTGGGAGCTGTGTGTTTTCATCCACAATTTGCTGTGTTGTTGTGGCCTCCCTCACGTGGTGATTGCTGTGGTCTTCTTTGTATTTTGGGATGGGATTTTGCTCATCTCATGCACAGTTTGGAAGTCAGTATTTTTCTCTTCCTCTACATGGTTTATGTATGTATTATCGGTGACTTCGTTGCCCAAGGGAGAGCCGTTGTTTTCTCTATTGTGAGCTGTGCTCACTGATAAGCTTCGGGGCTATGGTCTTTCCCATGCTGGGAACTTGGTTGCCTTTCCATCTTCGGATTGTGTAAGTTCCTTGGTGACTTCACTGTTCAGATTAGGTCGCTGATTTTCCCACGTTGTTGGCTGTGGTTGCTGCGGTCTTCCTTACATTTTGAGGACTGTTGTAAATTCACTTGAGAGTCATTTTTTCCACGATAAGGCCAAGAATGACTCAGAATTTGTCTTCCTTGTCTTAAGCTGTATCAACCGATTGTTTGCATGTGTGCAATGGTTGGTCTTCGGAATGTGTTGGGAGCAGGGATGAGGGCTTAGTTTTGCTTGATAAACTTGGTGGCTGGAAACCACACAGACAGAGCTAGAGGGCTGGCCTTCTTCTCCGTCACCCCTGAATAGCACTGGAAGGGAATGCAGTGCCTGAGGGACTGTGTAGGAGAGAAGGGACTGATTCCTTGTTTTGGGTGTGGATGGGTGTCTTAGAGGTCAAGCTAGTTCTGGTGTAGGTGTTCTTGGCTCTGTAATGGGCTCACCAGTTTAGCATTAAGCCTTTCCCCACTCCTTAACGGCCTAATAAACCCAACTGTGTTGGCTTGGCTGTGTATTCAATATCCTTGGCTATGTGTAAGCCTGCTAGTTCCCTTATTCCTTGGTGAATCATGCCCAGCTCGGGGGTGGCAGCGTTGCTGAGAGATTAAGGAGCACGCTGGCCTATGGTTGGGTGGAACATTGCAGCGATGTAGCTGGTTGCAGAATGAGTTCATCATAAGATAAGTGATCTTATCCATTTTTACTTCCGCAACTATATTTTCTATTAATGATAATGTTGAACATGTTGAATGAATGTTTGAATGAATGCACGTTAATTCCGCTGTGCAAGATACATAATTGTAGTTGTGTATGTTGAATAATTGCATCTGTGCATGATAAATATTCATGTGTGCATATGCTAGTTCAAATATTTTGTTTAAGCATTCAGCATTTCAGTATTTTACGCCTTCACATGTTCATGGGGCTCTTAGCCCGGGTGGTTTAAGCCATGGGTCGCGTCCTCTTCGCCAGTCAAAGGGTTGGAGACATGACAGTCTTCTTATCCTGGATCACTATAGGGATGATCCATTCTGATCCCTCAACAGGTTCAATGACTCTTGCGTCGAGCATGCGATCTAATTCAGCTTTCACCTTCTCTTTACACCTTGGATTCAACCTATAAGGTCGTTGTTTAATGGGTAATCACATCCAAATTTTTGGGGTACTCAGATCCATTTCTTCCTAGCTCTTGACATTTGTAGAAGACAACTTTTAAATGGTCCACACATCCACCTCTTAATTCCCATCTATGACCACCACTTCCTTGACCTCTAGGATTTCCAGTTCCTCCTCGGTACTTAGATGTGTAACCTTTGGTTGTACTTTGTTCTCAACGACCATATCAACTTTATTCTCTCCTTCCCTCATTATACTTTACTCTAGAGGTGGAATATTTCTAACTTTGAGAAGTCAACTTTCCTCTACTCATCGAAGTCTTCCACTACTCATCGAAGTCTTCCTTCAATGCTGGTTAGTAGGCTTCATAGATAGTTCTAAGCTTTGAGAGGCTCAACTTGTCCTTTATGAAATACTTCAATCCATTTATCTATTTGGTTTCTTCCTCTTCTCCCTCATTGGTTTGTCTCAACCTGATCAGCAGTCTATAACAGTCCTCTCTAAAATATTTCACATTCAACTCCTTTTGCTGCAGGTTCTGTAGCGTCCTTAATAGAGATATAATGTAGTCGATGGGAAGGAAGATATCCTTCAACTTGGAGACCATCCTATCCTAAGTGATTATTTTATCCTTGTGTTTCTTTACTTTGTCGTCCTGCAGATTATCCCACCATAACAAAGAATTTCCTTTTAACTATAAACAAGTAACTTTTACCTTTTTGGGTTCTTCGATCTGGTCCATGTTGAAGTATTTCTCCATATCTCTGACCCATTCTAGACCAACTATTATGGGTTCAGGATCCCAGAGTAGGTAGGAAAATCTATCTTAGCCTACCCCTCATCTCCAAGAAAAAATTTAATAGCCTCCCTTCTGGGTGTTCTAACTCTTCTTCTTATTGAGCCTTTCTATCCTCGACTTATTCATCACCGCGGTTGATAGTTTTAATTTTAAATCCTTGTCGTTGGTCCTCCTTCGTAGATGCTAACTCATTTTTCAATGTTCTCATAGTATGAATGCATTCCTCAAATGTTTCATGGTCAATTGTGACCCTTGTGCCTCCGTGTTTTCTTCTGCCATGAACATTTACCCCTCTATGATCCATTTCACCACTCAAGAATCAAATATTCTACTACCCAACTGCAACTGGATTCATTCTCTATGACTAATCACAACCGAACTTCCTTTCATGCAAGAAACATTTTTGCTATAATACGAACTAGCGTAGACCCTAGGTCGACCAACTAGAGAAAATCCGGTTGATCGGGCGCCTGCAAGTCAGAGTTATGCAATGGGAACAAAAACACAAAGACAATGCACATATGTGCCAAAAGGAATGGCCTTTCAATTAAATGAATCTCATAGGCTCATAAAATTTCTCATTTAGACATCAAAATCAAAATATTATATTACATAGATGTGAGAATCATATTTCTCATAAAATAATCAAAATGTATTACATAGACGTAGAAATGCCAAAATACAAAAAATAGAAACAAAACACTTCTAACTCACTAGAGAGTCAAGACATGTCAAACCTATTTATTCATTAATTCCTTTTTAACTTTTTTTTGTGCCTTTTATTTTTGTCTGTTTAGTGAATACCATGGATTTTAGTCGTTTTATGTTTATGTAAGTGCATGAGATAAACTAAACTATAAATAGAAAATAAAACTATTATTTTATTTAGAATTGTCTAAAATTTCTTAGATTTGGATAAGATACAATATAATTTTTTTTAATACAACATACCAAATAAATACATTAAAACTCTTTTTTTTAATACAACATACCAAATAAATACATTAAAACTCTAGATTATTTAGTGTCAAGTATATTTACACTAGTGTACCAATCACCAAGACCCAGACCCAGACTCAGACCCAGACCGACAACATATTCAATATAAATTAAAACGATTAGCGTGTAGTATTGATATTAACACTCATTCCAGATTCAGTTGTGAGAAATGGAAACAGAAGGACAGCGATTATTAGTTGCTGTTGAGGAGATTTTAAGAGATTTTGGGGAACTCAAGGAACGATGGGAAGATCCTGATTTCGATCCTTGGGATCCTGATTTTGATCCTGAACGCATAGTGGCCCGAACGTATGAGACAGAGCTTAGGAGAAGAGAATTTATGCACCAATGGACACTGTTAGAGACTCGAATCCCGGATCCCATTAAGGTCGAGTTACAACGGAGTATTAGGAAACTTGGAAAAGAACAACCATGGCAAGTGGATTTGGAAACAGTAGAAGGAGAAGCACAACGATTATTAGATGAAGTCAAGAAGATAATTATAGAACAGTTTGGGAAACTTGAGGAACTATGGCAGACTGCTGTTGCTGTTGCTGTTGCTGAACCGGCCCCACGCACTATAATAACCCAAACTCTTCCGTTAAACGACATGATGCAAGACTGTATTAGAAAATGGGACTATATTAAAAAAAGGATGACTTGGACGATTTTTGTGATATGTTTTCCGCGCAAATCAATCACGTGTTACAACAGAGGAGGACAGAAATTACAGAACTTAGTTTGAGATGGCAACAACAACTGTCACAGATTGATCGTGGTGAGATCACAGCGATTCTCAGGAGTTACCTTTCTACTTGACCATTTTCACTGATTAGACGACTTGGCTGGTGTGAGCTTTCACATCAAGCATAGCTGATCATTCGATCGATGAAAATGGTCGGATGGAAAGCTAACGCCAAGCATATCAATGGTAGCGCTAGCAATACTTCAACATGTTCAATTTGCCTGAATGATTTTGAATGATTTTGAGTTAGGAGAAGCGGGTGGCCAGCTCCACTGCGGTCACTTGTACCATCAAAATTGCATTTCGATGTGGTTCACAACATCAACATCAAATAACAGTTGTCCCATCTGTGTCCCATCTGCCAGGTAGTTGAGATATTATTAATCGTAATGACTTATTATGAGTTACTTTCTTTATTATTCTGGCTTAAGACCGTTAAGAGTATTTGATTATTATCAATATTATTTTTTAATTTGTATTTAAAGTTTAGAGGTTTATGTTTTACCATATATTTATTCTAATTTATGTTTTAAATGAAATAATAATAATAACTATAAGATAATATTCATGTTGTGTATTTCATGATTTGTTATAGTAATACGTTTTTGTTTGGTATAGATGCCTTTTTTATATTAAAAGCTCTTTACCTATAAAAGAGTTATACTATTTCAAATTAGCATGTGTTGAGGTTTTAATGACTAGTTTTTTTATTCCATAAGAATTATAAAAAAAATACGATATGAAAATATGAATTAATATTTCCAATTTTCCAATTTTCTTTTAGCTTCTTCTTCATATATTTCGAGGCTCGAGGCTTCATGTTGAAACTTATTGTAACGAATCACAAACGCTAAACCAAGAAAGTTATCAAAAAGCGCATGCATTGAAAAGATCTGGGGCTTAACAACTAAGGTATTACTTTTTATGTGTAAGTGAGACGACATTATAACGATGGAACCTTAAAGACGGAATTGAATATTAATTTTTGGATGTTGAATATTCAATTCTTATGTAATATGTGGTGGAGCACGAGAGATAGAAAAAGTATAGACATTGCAATGCTGGAGCACGAGAGGTGGAAAAAGTATAGACACTGCAATGCAAGAGTAAGTATGTAGTGTTGTATGTATTGATGTAATTTAAGAAGACTTTTTATAATACAAATGTTTTTTATATTAATATAGTGATACCATGTTTTGAGTAACTTGTGAGTTTTCTCACTTTGATGTCCACATTGGAAAGGTCCCATCAATATGACAATTAAGTTTGTATCATTTTAATGTGTGTATTTCATTAGATAAATCTATGTTATCTTGTAATCACCCATATTTCATTTAAGATTGGATTCAAGTACCATTATATAATCTACTGTAAGATTGACAACTTTTCTTTTTATTCTAGTTACCACTAGATCCAAATCAAATGAAAAATACTCATTCGGTAATAGTTAATATTTGAAAAATACTCATTCCGTAATAGTTAATATTTCAAATTAGCATGTGTTGAGGTTTTAATGACTATTTTTTTATTCCATAAGAATTATAAAAAAAATAAAATATGAAAATATGAATTAATATTTCCAGTTTTCTTTTAGCTTCTTCTTCATATATTTTGAGGCTTCCTATTGTGACCTATTGGAATGAATCTCAAACTCTAAACCAAGAAAGTTATCAAAAAGCACATGCATTGAAAAGATCCGGGGCTTAACAACTAAGGTATTACTTTTTATGTGTAAGTGAGACGACATTATAAGGATGGAACCTTATCATTGTTATCAAAGGTAGGTCTATTGTTTGTTAAAGATGGAATTGAATATTAATTTTTGGATGTTGAATATTCAATTCTTATGTAATATGTGGTGGAGCACGAGAGATAGAAAAAGTATAGACACTGCAATGCAAGAGTAAGTATGTAATATGTGGTGGAGCATGAAAGGTGGAAAAAGTATAGACATTGCAATGCAAGAGTAAGTATGTAGTGTTGTATGTATTGATGTAATCTAACAATACTTTCAATAATACAAATGTTTTTCCTATTAATATAGTGATACCATGTTCTGAGTAACTTGTGAGTTTTCTCAGTTTGATGTCCATGTTGGAAAGGTCCCACCAATATGACAATTAAGTTTGTTTCATTTTAATGTGTGTATTTCACTAGATAAATCTATGTTATCTTGTAATCACACGTATTCCATTTAAGATTCGATGTGTTTTGTGTTCTTATTCAAGTACCATTATATAATCTACTGTAAGATTGACAACTTTTCTTTTTATTCTACTTACCACAGGATCCAAATCAAATGAAAAATACTCATTCGATAATAGTTGATATTTGATAGTTTGGAATGTAATTCTATTTCTTACCTTCTATGTTCTTATTTGTCTATTTCGTATTGTCGTGATAGGTTGTTCAGTTCTATAGTTTGGATTTACAAAATATATAAATGAAACAACATTCAGGGTCACTTTGTTAAGTAGTCAAAGTAAAAATATAATCAAACCATCTTTCTTCATCCATGTTCATTAAAAATTATATTAAAAATAGATATTAATACAATAAGTGAATCACATAAATATATGCATTCTAACTGACTTTGATTTGTATGTATTCAATTTTTTATCTCCTATACAGTGTTTTCTATTCGATACAATCTATTAAATATTTTACAGTATTACATAGAATGGTTCTATACTATGCAAGTTACATAGTATTTTACAATATTACATGGAATGGGTACTAGAGATTGGAGATCATTTGTTGCATGAACCATGTAGTCGAATACTTAACCATGTTTTTTATGATAGGCATGTTTACTTGATTGCATTAGATTGCTTGTAGCTTGTTTCATTTCACTGAACTTAGATTGATAAGAGACTAGAAATTAGCCAGCAAAGCTACCTTGTGGTCATTTATATGTGAATTTTGGTATTTTTGTGTTGCTTATCTCTCTTTTTTGTCATTAATTTAGTCCTTTAGTCATTTTATGAGCCTAATGTCAGGTAGTTGAGTTATTATTAATCGTAATGACTTATTATGAGTTAGTTTCTTGATTACGCTGAGCCCTAAGACCATTAAGAGTGTTTGATTATTCTCAATATATTTTTTTATTAATTTTTAATTTGTATCTAAAGTTTAAAGTTTAAAGTTTAGATGTTTATGTTTTACCATAAATTTACTCTAATTTATGTTTTAAACGAACTAATAATAATAACTCTAAGATAATATTCATGTTGTGCATTTCATGATTTGTTGTAGTAACCAAAATATAGTAGTATGTTTTTGTTTGTTATAGATGTTTTTTTATATTAAAGGCTCTTTACCTATAAGAGAGTTATACGATTTCAAATCACGTCTTGAGGTTTTAGTGATTATTTTTTTATTCCATAATAATTATAAAAAAGTACGAAAAATATGAATTAATATTTCCAATTCTCTTTTAATGAGGTTGTGGTTTTGATTAGGTATGGTATTGAAATTAAGAGATAAATTACCAAAAAGAAAGTTACCGAATAAATATGAATTAATATTTTCAATTTTCTTTCAATGAGGTCATGGTTTTGATTAGGTATGGCATTGAAATCAAGAGATAAACTACCAAAAAGAAAGTTACTTTGGAGAGTGTATTAGATATTCTAGATCTGTGGCTGTAATAAATCTAGGGAGTATTGTGGGTTTGAATACTTTTAATAACCTCAAAAATATATTGCCTCATATTACAATGGAAAACAAACCCAAAAATCTAGAGTTCCATGGTCTTAATTTTCATTAACAATGAAACTACAACATCTATCTAGATTAAATATTCTTGTCATAATTTATTTTTACAAACCTTCCTTTATATTGTTAAAGAAAAGTGTAATAGGAGAATTTTAGTATTGTTCCACATATAAATAAATACTGGAAAGTAAACCTAAAAATCTCTATTAAAAAGGAAACATGTAATAATGGGATAAAATTGCATACTATGAACTAATATAATCCCAAAAATATGGAAAATTGGATATTCAACATCTCAAACGTTCATTAAGATCCGTATTTAACCCCAAATCTATCAAGCTGCAAATGGGATCAAATCCCTCAAGGTGCAAACCTTTCTGAAGTGTAAAGGTTTTTATCATTCTTTTCCATTATTTTTTTTATCCAACATTTGTGTTGCAATGAGAAATTGCATAGTGCGCCCATATTGGGTTGTAAAATGTGTTCATACAAAATATGGAAAAATGGGTATTATACCAACTCAATGCACCAATCCATGCGTGGAAAGTTACTTCAAGATAAACATAATAATTCATCTTAAGAATTTGTTGAAGTAAAACATTTTCTACAAGGATATTTGTAAAACATTTTCTAAAGTTCATCATTTTCATTAAACATGAATATGTATCTTCGGAAGCAATGAAAGATCCATGAACAATTTCTACAAGAGGAGGACTTGTATCCTTGTCAACATGATGAAAATATCCAAGATTCATGGGAAATATCCAATGAAGAATAAAAACTCAATTTAGAATTTGAAGAATTCCTTTCATATTTGTCTCTAGATCTTGATGCTTTGAGCATTCATGAGTTTGATTGGAAAACGTCCAAATAACTTCATGGCATGAAAACAATGAATCCTATCATAAATTTTGTAAAAGTGAATAAAAAAAGAGTAAATGAGAACTAAACATAATTTGTACCTTCAAAAGAACCTAATCAAGAGAACCATATTCCCTATGAAAACCAAGAACCTTGTAGCTAACCACCTTCCTCTTGAGGGTCGAAGAGTAATTCTTTAAATAGACTCTAATTCTATGATGCCACTAGATAGAGAGTAGATAAGTCTATATTTTCTAATCTTATCTGAGAGCTTAAATCCTTAAGTTTAGTGTCAAAGGATGCACACGTGACATGGACATATTTCCATTCCCTTCTCCCCCCATATCTTAAGGTAATAAGGAATCCTAATATCCCCCAAGGTTGACTTCCCCTAGAGGATGACCCCTTAACTTAAATGAAATGATCAGGAAGAGAGATGAGAACACAAATATTTTATTGAGACCTGGTTCCAAACGGTCATTAGCCCATCATAAGATTCATTTCGTCAACACTTCTTGAGGACAAATAATACATATTGACTAGTTCTTCATATAGAGTTAGTTATTAAAGTACATTTTTCATAGTTGGATATGAGTATGTTTCTTATCATGCTACCTACATGGTTACAATAGAAGTATTCTTATACTTAAAATAAGTATTTTTGTTTTTAGGTACAGTAGATAATAAACAAATAAATAAATAAATAAAAGTTGTATGTTGTTAGTTTATTCCTAATCATAAGTGCATCTTTACTTTATGTTTCCTTTCAAATAAGTGAACTGAAATGAAGATAGTATTGGTGATTTATTTTTAAAACCAAAAATTATTTCTTGTTAGAAGTATATTTTTGAACATTAATAATAGCAGGTTCTCAAAGCCGAATCTTTAAAACATCATGGAGATCAACTAAAGTTTAAAGGTCTATATAGTGATACATATAGGTAACTGGTACATCCTAGTCTAGTCTATTATCAAGTTTATACTCATGGGGGAACACTAATATAATCACTAGTACAAAATGAGACATAAGTGACCAAAATATACATTTAACTTACCATGTTTGATTTGGTGATCATTGGTGGCTAGTTTAAAATATCTTCTCACGTGAAAAAAAAGGAGTCATATTTAGTTTGGTCATTTATGGCTTGTCTTGCGATCTTTAATTCGGTCAACCTCTTCAAGCGCACTTGGACTCTTTCATGCTGGATCATCACTGTCATCACATCATCGATGTCAGTCTCATCATCACTCCCCATTTTCCAATAGGATACACATTATCAACTTGCTCCCCATTTGTCTAATGAGGGTTCATATCTTCGAACTGCTCTTCCTTTTCGAGGAGAGTCCATATCTTCGAATTGTTCCTCATTTTCCAAGATATTCCATATCTTCATCATTTGTAGTACCATCATTGTTTCTCCTTGCGAGGAAAGCATTAGAGGAAATTTCAATTTAAAATGGGCCTTCCAAAAATAATACAAATTCCATGTCATCACGTATTAGCCAATCAAAATGACTTAAAATTCATAAAGGGAGCACCTCTTAAACAATTTTTTAATATAAATTTGGGGACATGTATCATAAAAAAAACTACTTTTTTTGTTTGCATTTTCGACATATCTTCGTGTGTTTTTACTCAAATTTCAATCGGGAGATCTCGTTGGATGCGGACTTAATTTTTGCATCCAACGATTACCCACTCAGCATAATTTTGACGGGCCCTGCTACCCCAAAAACAAGAAATACTTGAAAAAATGTGATGATGACATCATCATCAGATTTTTTCAGGTATTTCTTGTTTTTGGGGTAGCGGGGCCCATCAAAAGTATGCCGAGTGGGTACTCGTTGTATTTGGTATTTAATTCCACATCCAACGAGCTCTCCCAATCGAAATTTGAGTAAAAACACAGGGAGATATGTCAAAAATACGAACAAAAAAGTAGTTTTTTCTTTTCTTCCTCCAAAATTAATAAATATTAAATTATTATTTTAACTATTATTTTATTAATTTTCCTTAGGAGACCCATTTTGAGTTGAAATTTACTCTAATGTCTTTTTGAACTACAACAAGATTGTCATGGAAATATTCAAACTTTAATCGAGATAAATGCTTGGTAAGCACATCAACAACTTGTTCATCGATACTCACATACTGGAGTTTATAACTCCCTTTTCTACCATATCCCTTATATAAAAGTATCATATTTCTATGTGCTTTTGTTTATCATGGAACATCAGACTCTCTGTCATTTGTATAAAACTCTGGTTGTCATAAATAATCATTGTGGTGCACAAATCCATGTCAAATAGTCATGACATCAGTTTCTGAAGCCATATTGCTTCACAACTAGTGGAAGAAGCTGCTATGTACTATGCTGAGAGGAACACTGGATTGTTTCTTACTAAACAATGAGATCATGGTGGATCCTAGATGATAACATCCACTTGAAGTTTTATTTTTGTCTGTGGCACTTCTTGCCCAATGTCAATCCGTATATCCATATAATATATAGTCATGATATCTACCATAGTAAAGTCCCAAGTCTATTGTACATTTTAAGTACCTCATCACATGCTTTGTAGGTATCAAGTGAACCTGTCTAGTTTTAACTAGATACTGACTTAAGGTGTTCACAACAAAGCATATATTTGGCCTTGTGTTTGTCAGATACATCAATGACCCAATAATTTGTCTATACTAAGTCATATCCATTAACTCTGATCTCTCATTAGAAAACAACTTCAGGTTGGTGTCCATGGATTTACAATCTAGCATGTCAAATATTTTCAAGATTTCTACTGCATAGTTTCCTTGATTCAGAATTATTCCTTCTGGGCTCTACCACACTTCAAGGCCGAGGAAATAGTGCATCAATCAAAGACATTTCATCTCGAATTCTTTATCTAGATTCTTCTTTCAATATGTGACATGTTTCTCGTTTCCAGTCAGAAATATATCATCCACATACAGTAATAGTATGACCGGTTCATCATCCATAACCTTCATGTAAAGGTTAGGATCATCTTTACTCTTAGTAAATCCCAAGCTTGTCAAGAATTTATCTATTCTACCATACCAATCTCTAGTAGCTTGCCTCAATCCATACAGAGCCTTTCCCGACTTACATACATGATTCACTCTATTTTCAACTTCAAATCCTTGTGTTTTTTCAATGAAAACCTCTTCATCAATCACACCATTAAGGAAGGTTGCCTTTACATCAATCTAGTGTAAATCCCACTTCATCATGGAATAAAGTTCCATGATGGTTCTGATGGAAGTGTACCTTTCTACTAGAGAAAAAGTCTCTTCATAATCAATCCCCTCTTT
This sequence comes from Pseudotsuga menziesii, assembly GCA_001517045.1. Lineage (NCBI taxonomy): Eukaryota > Viridiplantae > Streptophyta > Pinopsida > Pinales > Pinaceae > Pseudotsuga > Pseudotsuga menziesii. Next base: position 174,191 of record LPNX010477981.1, read on the forward strand.
TTAAGAAAATCCTCTATCCACAAATATTTCCTTATACTTTTCAATATTTCCATCAACATCATGCTTTATAATGTACATCCATTTCGAAGAAACTATACTTATGTTTTCTAGTTTGCGTAATATATCCCAAACATCACTCTTCATTATTGATTGGTCTTCTTTCATCATTGCATCAGCCCATTCTTTCTTCTATGTAGCTTCCACATACCTGGTGGGTTCTTGATCTACAAGGTCACACATCAAAGATACATAACTAGAGTATGGCTTTAATCTTTTGCTTGTTCTTGTCGAGCCTTTTGGAGCTCCATAATTCTCTTCTTCTTGTATGATTTCTCTTACCCAAGTAGGTTTTCTCTTTCGAGAGATATTCATAGTAAGGGGTTCCTAAGGGTCTAGCATATCATGATAATTAGATGCTATTATTTCAGGAGAGGGTTCAACTTCTACCATTCTGGGAGGTACATCCTCTTCATCTACTTCTTCAAGATGACACCTTCTAGATTTATTAAGAGATCTCTCTTTATCAAATGTTATGTCCCTACTAATATCAACATGATGGAATCCTGAAATGTGTATACTGGAGGATTTGGAGACTTCACAGTATCCAACAAATATTCCCTTCTTTCCAAATGGATGCAACTTGGTTCTCTTCTCTTTCAAGATATGCACCGATATTGGACAACCAAATATCTTGAGATGGATCGCTTCAAGTTTCTTTCATGTATACATCTATTCAAAAGTCTTGAATCCAATAGAACTATGAGATAATATATTTTGCACATACACAGTTGTCCTTGCTGCTTCAGCCGATAGGTGCATCAGAAGGTCTTGGTCATGAATCATGGTCTTTACTTCTTCCATAATGGTTCTATTATTTCTTTCCACTACACCATTTTGTTGGGGATTATATGGAGTGGTTAGTTACCTATTAATTCTAGCCTCCTTAGATAATGCTTCAAATTCCTTTGAAGCGCACTCTCCACCATTATCTGATCTTAGTCCCTTGATTCTCTTTTCTGAATGGTTCTCTATCAAGGATTTAAATTCCTTTAATTTACTGAACACATCATTTTTGTTATTCAATAAGTATATATTAATTCTATCACAACAATCTTGAGACAAAGCAAAGACTTACAAGAGATTTAGGACAAATTAGACATGAAATTACATAACGGTACCGCAATATGAGGTTGCAGCTCTGTATAATCAATAATGGAATAAAAACAATAATACAATGTCATGTAGAATGCATGAATGCCAATAAAATTCAAATTAGCAAGAGGCCATTCAAATTACATGGATGGGTGTATCTTAACTGACTCTAGCCACACTAAACACACTTAGTTAACCACTAATCTAGACATGATTGACTATAAATGAGTCTTGACTGAATTGGAGTGCAATAAATGACTAAGTCTAACTGAAAGTAACTCAAGTACATGTCACTACATCTCAATCAAAAAGTGGTAGCACATCATTAACTCTAGACAACTTCAATGAAGTGAATTGCACTAATACTGTTATACCCAAATCCTGTCACCATCATGTGATAAAACCCTTAACTTCAATGTTTTCCCTTAATCCCAACACTTAGAGTGGAAACTTGGTTTGTTTGTCAATTCTACTTGAAAAAACCTAACACTGCGCTTTCCTTGTGGTTAATGAGAGGTACCTTGCTCAGCACTGCCTATATCCTATTTTTGAGAAGCAGTGCCACCGCCTATGGTCTTTGGTCTAAAACCGGTTCTCATCTAAATAGCTCTGTCATAAGGGATTAAAAGCTGTACCCTGGGTAAAATGGGAAAAAGAGAAGTTTCTCGAGGCTTCTAAATCATGAGCCTCATGTCCTCCCTTATCCCTATCATTATGGTTTAGTTTGGGCTCGAGATCCCCCCATGGTAGGATCTTGGAGCCAGCTCACCCTTAATTCTCTCAAGTATTCCTATCCATTGAGCCTTATAAATACAAGCTCATGTCCATAGTTGAGGGGGAGAACTATAGAGGTATTGTTATCCTGCTAGATTGACCACTTAGTCCAAGTCATTGGAGAGCATAGAGAGCAAAGTTGGAGCTTATGGGGATGAAGCATTTGTCTCATGGAGGGGCTTGTTGACACTAAGGCAATGATTGTAATATTCTCCATACATTCTTAATGCAAAGCTGATTTCTGTCACACAATACTGCTGTTTTGATTTCACATGTACATGTTGTTAGATTCCTTAGTCAATAACATGGATAAGTAGATGATTTTTTGGTAGCTTTGATGTGTTTGCATGTTTGATATGTTTGCAAGTACAGAGGTTCACAATCGAAGCAGTATTCCAGGTGTCTAAAGTATTCATAGCAGGTCTTCATCCTTTGTCATTCACTCATTTGTTTTGGACCTGAACCATTCAGACTAGAGGAACAACTTCTGTCTATAGAAGGTACAATATTCCTGATAACAAATCTGGCGACTCCATTGGGGAATAGTGCAAATCTCAGTTGATCTGATCTTCCTCAGTTCTTGAACTCTTGTCCAAATCTAGGCTCCATCTCCAACTCTATTCAGTCAGATCTGCCCTCTGACTTAGTGAATTTTGGTTTGAAACTTTCAGATATGAACTCTTTCGACTTTTTATGCTCTTTTTTACAGTCAATCCATCAATTTTTTCCTTGATCTGATCAATTTGTAGCTTGATATTTCATTCTCCTTGTGTTTTGGATCTATTCAGGGAACCTCACATGTGCTGTTGGCAAGAAGTGGTGCCACCACCTTAACTCTATTAGCCATACACGGTGCCACCACCTGAGTCCCGTTATCCAGAACCGCTCTGTCAAGACCCCTCCAACACGGTGCTAGGTAGGCCTTGTTCCAGAACTAGTTTTTTCTCATTTTTTGCAAAATTTGAGTTTGTTTGCTTTCAGCCCTACACTGTCAGGCTTGTTTGTTAGAATCTGAATGCTCATGGTTGGAAATTCTGTGGTAAAAGATTGGTTTGATTGAAGAATTCAAAATCTAGACTAGGCTTGGTGATTATTCATTTCCTTTCGAGCTTGTTGGTAGTGATTGTGAAAGGAATTCTTTTTTGAAAGCTTAGGCTTTAGTGAGCTCTCTTTTCATTTCTGTTATAAAGACTAAAAGAAAAACCATTGGATTAGCATCTTGATTTCATTTCTCATCAAAATAAAAATAGTGTAGTTTTAAGTTAGATCTATCTATGTTGTAATAAAAATCGAAAAATAGAGTGCATATGCATGTAGAGTGCTTCTTGTTTTTCTTTTAGGAAAAGAGACTCTTCCCCTTTTGATTGCTTTCAGAAAAGAGACTCTTCTTCTTTTGATTGCTTTGAGCAACTGCTATTATTAATGTTCAAAAATATACTTCTAACAAGGAATAATTTTTGGTTTTAAAAATAAATCACCAATACTATCTTCATTTCAGTTCACTTATTTGAAAGTAAACATAAACTAATGTTGGAGTATTGATTAGGAATAAACTAACAACATACAAATTTTATTTATTTATTTATTTGTTTATTATCTACTGTACCTAAAAACAAAAATACTTATTTTAAGTATAAGAATACTTCTATTGTAACCATGTAGGTAGCATGATAAGAAACATACTCATATCCAACTATGAAAAATGTACTTTAATAACTAACTCTATATGAAGAACTAGTCAATATGTATTATTTGTCCTCAAGAAGTGTTGATGAAATGAATCTTATGATGGGCTAATGACCGTTTGGAACCAGGTCTCAATAACATATTTGTGTTCTCATCTCTCTTCCTGATCATTTCATTTAAGTTAAGGGGTCATCCTCTAGGGGAAGTCGACCTTGGGGGATATTAGGATTCCTTGATTACCTTAAGATATGTGGGGAGAAAGGAATGGAAATATGTCCATGTCATGTGTGCATCCTTTGACACTAAACTTAAGGATTTAAACTCTCAGATAAGATCAGAAAACATAGACTTATCTACTCTCTATCTAGTGGCATCATAGAATTAGAGTCTATTTAAAGAATTACTCTTCGACCCTCAAGAGGAAGGTGGTTAGCTAACAAGGTTCTTGGTTTTCATAGGGAATATGGTTCTCTTGATTAGGTTCTTTTGCTGGTAAAAGGTATGTTTAGTTTTCATTTACTCTTTTTTTATTCACTTTTACAAAATTTATGATAGGATTCATTGTTGTCATGCCATGAAGTTATTTGGACGTTTTCCAATCAAACTCCTGAATCCTCAAAGCATCAAGATCTAGAGACAAATATCAAAGGAATTCTTCAAATTGTAAATTGAGTTTTTATTCTTCATTGGATATTTCCCATGAATCTTGGATATTTTCATCATGTTGACAAGGATACAAGTCCTCCTCTTGTATAAATTGTTCATGGATCTTTCATTGCTTCCGAAGATACATACGCATATTTAATGAAAATGATGAACTTTAGAAAATCTTTTACAAACATCCTTGTAGAAAATGTTTTACTTCAACAAATTCTCAGGATGAATTATTATGTTTATCTTGAAGTAACTTTCCACACATGGATTAGTGCATTGAGTTGGTATAGTACCCGTTTTTCCATATTTTGTATGAATACATTTTACAACCCAATATGGGTGCACTATGCAATTTCTCTTTGCAACACAAATGTTGGATAAAAAAAATAATGGAAAAGAATGATAAAAACCTTTACACTTCAGAAAGGTTTTCACCTTGAGGGATTTGATCCCATTTGGAGCTTGATAGATTTGGGGTTAAATACGGATCTTAATGAACGTTTGAGATGTTGAATATCCAAATTTCCATTTTTTGGGATTATATTAGTTCATAGTATGCAATTTTATCCCATTATTACATGTTTCCTTTTCAATAGAGATTTTTAGGTTTACTTTCCAGTATTTATTTATATGTGGAACAATAGTAAAATTATCCTATTACACTTTTCTTTAACAATATAAAGGAAGGTTTGTAAAAATAAATTATGACAAGAATATTTAATCTAGATAGATGTTGTAGTTTCATTGTTAATGAAAATTAAGACCATGGAACTCTAGATTTTTGGGTTTGTTTGGGGATTGATTATATGCATTGTAAGCCTACCTCAGCTGGGGGGCATGGTTACATCATCATAGTCATTGACTATTTTACAAAGTGGGCTGAGGCCATGCCTACATATGCAGAAGATGGTAAGACTGCCACTCTCTTCTTGTTCAATCATGTGATAGCTAGATTCTAATTCCCGCAGTCCATAGTTACAGATCACGGATGACATTTTCGTAATCAAATGATGGAGGAACTAAGTGCCAAGTTAGGTTTTCACCATTAAAACTATACACCCTATTATCTGCAAGCTAATGGTCAGGTAGAGGCCATTAACAAAGTTTTGAAAATTATGCTTCGTCGAATGGTTAGGGACCATAAATCCAACTGGCACCATATCCTCTTTTCCACTCTTTGGGCCTAAAGGACTTCGATGAAAAGAACTACTGGTTTCACACCTTTCTAGATTGTCTATGGACTCGAAGCTGTCTTATCGATTCAATGTTAGATTCCATCCTTGAAACTTGCCATCGAACTTCTCCCAGACACAACTGTAGAGGAAGAGCGATTTTTATACTTGAACAACCTTGACGAAACTAGGAGAGATGCTGCCTTAGCTAATGAGACACACAAGAAACACGTCAAGGCGTAGTATGACAAATCTGTCAAACCTCGTGCCTTTAACGAGGGTGACCTAGTTTTAAATTTCGATCAGAGATATGAAAAACTAGGGAAAGGAAAGTTTGAATCCATGTGGTACGGTCCTTATGTTATTCCTAAAGTTTTAGAGAAAGGGGCCTACAAGCTCATAGACTACGATGGAATCCCTTTAGGAAAACCTCACAATGGGTTGTAACTGAACAAGTACTATGCCTAGATCTCTCTTGGATAGTATCTTGTGCATATGTATATTGCTTGACTTTTAGTGTGCTTAAGTATTTTCAATATGGTTTTGAGTTTAAGTGTCTGTATCTGTTTATACCATGTTTTGGTCATGCAAAGTAGATGGATTTCTATGGTTTCATTGATGGTGCTCACCACCACACCTTGAATCTTTCCTCAGCTGCTTGGGTTCTCTATTCCCCAGCTTACTATTTGGTTAGTTTAGGAGCAGTTTGTATTGGTCCCTCTACCAACAATATCGCCGAGTATTGAGCATTCATAGGTCTTGTGACTGAAGCTGCCTCCCAAGATGTTCGCTACTTGGTAGTCTTGATGGACTCACAACTAGTGGTTTGTCATCTAAACCATGTTTATACCATTAGGAATCCTGTTCTTCTCCATCTCTTCCAAAGGGTACGCTTATTAGAAAAGTCATTTGAAACTATCACCTATAGGTATATCCTTATGGAACATAATGTAGTTGCTGATTCATTCGCTAATTACATCCTAGACTGGCATATTGCCCATTCATGATATGAAAATCAAACTTGGTTCATTGTAAATAAACTATTAAAGACACATAAAACTCATGTAAAATACATTCACCATTTGAGACATATAAACACCAGGTAAAAGTCTGTATATATATATATATATATGAACATGTTTTACAAAAAATAGGTCACGAGACCTCATCTGAAGCACGTAGGATTTCAGGTAAAAATCACCATAAAAAATCCTAAAGCTATCAGCTTTCAGTGGACACATCATGCACTTATCGTCTAGTGATGCTCGCGGTAACACATTACTTCCCAGGCTACTCTACGTAGCAGTTTGCTAAAGCGACCCAGTACTCCTGCTGTAGGCCTTTGATACCTCAGTGGGAGGTCGTCAATGGAAGCATCAGGGATGTCTAGGGTCAACATCTCTAGGATTTCCTCTAACTCCCCTATCACATCATCACCCTGCGGTACAAAACGGGCTCTAGCTCGTCTATCCAATGGGGAGGCTCCCCCAGGTCATGCTGCTTCGACATTTACACAAAAACATTCAAGTCTCGTTACTTAAAATAAAAAATATAAAACATAAAAAACATAAAAACACTATTTCCATTTTAGGGTATTTTGTTTCTTACTAATGTCACCCCATTTTCCACCAGGTTGGAGCGGTAGGTCAGGGCCATCGCTAAAGTCAGTGCCAACATATGCATAATCCTCCACCATGAGGAGCTAACCTCTCAACCATTGAAAGAATGGGTCACTAAACTTTACCTTCCCCCTGCTCGCTCCAGTATGGGCCATAATCTAGATCCACCTCTGCATGCAAGAGTCCCATGCCCTCAGCTCTGTAAAGACCACCTGGGGTCTCATCTGTGGAGCTCGCTCGAAGAAGAAGCAAGCTAGAATGGAACTAAAACCAAATTGCTTTAGCTCCCCCTGCTGACACTTGGTTAGTTGATCCTTGAAGATCAGAAGTAGGGCTTCCACCCAGTTGAAGAATGTAGGTGCCATGGCCTCTATGGCATAGAGCATATGTGCTCTAGATGGCTGGTGCACTCCTTTGATTCCCACCACTCTCTACATGGTAAATAACACAATCCGTAGAGGTCCATCCATCACTGCTTTTATGGGGATTTTCTTCCCCAATTTCCTTGTCCTAAGAATGCAGTAACAGTTTATCAACTCCTAAGTAGTAATGTCCCCCCCGTGGGAACTAGTCAGTGAGATGGAAGCAGCCCGTCTCAAAAGGCCAGTCAGGAAGTAGATGTCCTCTACCTCAACTGTCAAAATGTGAGCACCAACCTTGAAATATTGTTGCTCTGGATTGCACATCCGGAGTATATGCTCCAGTAATTGCTCATGCAAGACCATACTGGGTGTGTGGAAGAACTTTAAGAGTTTGTCTCTCAATGCGGCTATGCAAACCGTATTTTTTTTGGTGAAGGCATCGTCATTATCATGCTGTCTCTCTTTTGGTATGACCATTTTTTATCAACAAGAACCTATCAAAAACATTCACAAGACTTGTTAGAAACGTTCTTAATCATCCAAATAGATTAAAATGAGCTAGTTTCTCTCTTGTAACCATTTTTATTTCTCCATGGCCAGCACTGCTTGTGTCCCGTTGAGGATAGGCAGTGGCACCGCCTGTGCGCTAATGTTTTTGCTGCGGTTCTAGTGGCGTACTGCTTATCCCACAAGGGATAAGAACGGTGCCCACTCCCATGATTTTAGGGCTTGCCATACAAGCCCAAAACACCATTAAAAATCAAAATTGAAGGCAAAAGATGAAAGTGTAGGGTCTAAACTATTACCTAGAATTGACGGTGTGCAAAACCGATGGTGGATGCTCCTGATATCAACGACTGAAAAAATTGCCAAGAAAATGCTCCAAAGGCTCTCCACTATGGGTAAATAGTAAAATGTTTTGATTTTTTACTATTTACGTGACTTTTATATACATTTTTTGGATTTGACATTCTAGCTATAGTTTTGTTTTAAGATCCTTTATTACTCAAAATCTATCAGTCGTAATCCTTTAATGTCAGTTACTTGGTCATTTAACACTTGTTTTTGAGTTGTTAAAGGATACAAGAGTAGTATCAGCAAAGTTTTGGGAGTTCGTTTTTTACTTTTTCGTACTGCCATAAAACAAAAAAAGTCTTTGAGCATTTATTGCGACACTTTGGTCACGCTCTTGAAACTTAGCATCAAAGGTTTGAGTCTATTTCTGATTCTTTTCAGGCTCGTAAAATATCTCATTGTGAAAAGAGACCTAATGGAGTCTTCTTTAAACTCTTTTCAGGATCCTTAAATACAAAAAGATTGTCGAGTGATCTTGTCTTCTTCATGCTCATTAAAGCATTTGAAGAGTCATCTCTCCGATGGTAGGTTATCTCTTTTTCAGTTCGGATGGATTATTTACAAAAAAGGAACACTCCAGCGAATCATGACTAGAAGAGTTCTCTAAGGTATTATTTATACTTTTTTGGGCCTTAGGGACTAAATCATATGAAAAAGGACCCTTTGGAGTCTTCTTTCATGGTCATTCAGAGTCTCTAAACATGAATGATACCGAGTTTATTTCATTGGACTCGTTAAATTAAACATTGAGAGACCCTATTTTGGGAACGAACCCCTCCTCTCTCAGGTTCGTAAAACATATGAGTTTGGACTTGTCTTCAGACAAGCTATAACGAGTGCTTGTTACCCTCTTTGAAATCGTAAAACTGAAAAGAGGAACTCATCAATCATGATGGGGAAAATGGGAAAGGGAATCATTTTACAATTAAGTGGCAATAGTTTGTCATTACCTTCGAACATGGCACTTGTCTGCATATCATTTCAGTCAATTGGGTATTCAACTGATCTCTGTGACAATCCACTTTCATGAGTCATGCCACTCCTTTGATTCTGTCAAAAGAATGCATTATCCACTATCGCACTGTGTGTTTGTCTAGTTTAGTCATGCTGCCAAGTCTTTTGTCGCGCCGCTTGATGTTTAAAGGGAAGTTGAATAAGTTTACCTCTGCAGTCAAAACAGTATCTATGTCAGTACTTTTGAGTTACTCTTATGGTTACTACATTCACATCATTCCAGAACTATGTTCCGAGTTTCATGTTGTCGATGGGGGACTCATCATGGCCCTCCTTCGACGGGACTATTCTCGTCGATGTCAGCTCATCATCTGGGAAATAGTCTTAGAAACAAAATTTAGTACCTTGAGATCTATATGCCTTAATGACAGATTCTCTTACTCTCAACATAGGTTCACATCACTGACCTTTGATCGATAGAATCGACTGGGTGTTCAACATCAAGACATCTATTCACGTTCAGCAGGTTGTACTAGGGTACCTTGGGAATCATTGACAACAATGGTGATCTCCCTCGCACTTGTTAACGGTTCACATCATTGGCCCGTAATCAAGTGGTTTCTACCATGTTCGACTTCAGATCATTGTAATCACATGGATAGAATCATACTTTGTGGAAGATGAGACGAAGACCCTGGGTATTTGTTTAGCGCTCATTGCTTTCCCCAAGTTGTGATGGAGTTTTGTATATCTAGCATGGATCCAGATTTGTATGGTCATGGATATGCTTAAATTTGTGTTTGTATGACATAGATCTACATTGTATGTCCAGTAGCTATGTCCAAGTTTGAGTCCTCTATCACATGGATCTACGTTGTATTCTAGTGCCCATGCTTGTTTATTCCTCTCATAGATCTGCCTTGTATTGGTCCACAACCATGAGTTGGTTACATTTGTCTATGAGTCAAAAGTATTGATGTACTATAGATGCCTACTGGATGACATTCTCCAACCGAGCTGACATTTTCACCTCGAAGTGACAACTTGTTCTCTCAAACACTACAGAATTTGAACCTGAAATCTGACATCATCTGACATTTCGTACAGATGTGTCGGACAACAATCAATCTATACAATGCTGACAACAAAATATTTCTAACTCCATCGATTATCTAACACTCTGGAGTCAGAATTTCGACGCGCACAGTGGCGGTTACCTGACACTTTCGCGTTGGAATATAATAAACCCACTCATAAAATAATTAATCATTATTTGATTAATTTCCTACCCACTAGCTTAGATAGTTGGCATCCACTTGCACCTTGGAGTCAACACTTGCCATCTATATCCTAGGAATGATTTATTTCTGATTCTGGCTTGATCTTGACCACTTTATGGCCATCCAAAATTTGGTAACTGAGCTTTACAGCAGAATTTGCTTTATTCTGCTTTTTCTGCTTTATCCTGCTTTTCTATGGATAAGGTAAATCTAGTTAATTAGGAAACTGGCAACTTTTGTTGCCAACCCATCCTCCATTATTTTCTCTCCATATTCTAGTATTAGCAAGTATTTCCTTCACTCATCATCACTCACACATGCTATTGCTAATTCGTGAGGTGCTTGGTAGACTGGGAAAGTTCTTTACTCAACTATGGGGTTTATCATAATTAGTAAGCCTCCTTTATGAGCTAGCTTGAGTTGTCTTCATGCAACTCCTTTTTCCTTTGTAAGGATGTATTACCTATGTAATAATATCAATTGTCATTATTGATCATTCATTAATGTGTGTTCATTAATTCTTCTTCTTCTCTCCTTATGCTAATTCTCTACAATTCTATGTGAGGTTAATTGTGTGCCTAGATCCTTAGCCAGTTTATGAAATTCCTTATGCCATCAAGGATTTAGAATTTCTACATGGTATCAGAGCTAAGGTTCTCAAAGTTCAAGTTATACATGGTATTAGAGCTGAGGATATCAAAGCTCTACATGATATCAGATCTTTGAGAGTTCATTGATTAATCCTCCTTTTTTCAGATTTGCAGGTTTTTTTTGCAAGTTCAACTTCGAATTGATTCAAGAGTATCAATTCCTCTTCTTTCTCCATTCACAAGCTATTCAGAGTGGAAACCGAAGATCATTTCATATCTAAAGAGACAAGGTCTCTATGAGATATCTATTGGAGCTGGTGAAGAGTCTTATGAAGAGCCAAGTGACTGGTTGAATGACCATGATAGATCAATTGGAGCTATTTGTCTAGCTATCTCTCCATGCATGCGCTACCTTATTGATTCTATTGATTACCCAAAGGATCTATGGACAACATTGGATAGATTTTTGGGAAAGGACAACGCAGATCCTTCTAGCTATGTGGAGAGTGCCTCTAGCTCCTTAATGATTTCTCTCTCTCAATATGTCTCAGCCTCTACAGTCTCTGATGAAGTTGATCATGAAGAAGAAATTTCTGATATAGTTCATGTTGCTACTACTCTCTTTGATTCGAATGCTTCCTCTTTCAATCAAGAAGCAAATATTGAAGAGCCATCTTTTTCTGTGTCTCTTGAAGTAGAAGATATTGATTCATCTTCTTATAATGTTGTTGATGAAAAACAAGTGACTAATGGAGCTGCTATTGCTATTGATGATTTACTCACACATTCAGTGTTCTCTATGTCTTCTATCATGGATTCTGAGATCCATATGCCAGAACTCTCACACTTTGTGCATGCCTCTCTTCTTGATGGTGCGCAACCCAGTGACTTCCAGGATGTTTACTTAGCCAAATCAAGTCCTTCTAGTGTTTTTCCACTTACCATACTTGATCCCATGTGCTTCTGTAGCTCCTCCTTTGTTCTTGGCACTCATTCTCAGAGCCTCCTTGAAGATTTTGAACATCACTATCTTTCCTCCTCTCATACTTCTACCATAGAGGATTCTTTACCAGTATATTCCCATGAGTCTACTGTTGTGCTTATTTGTGATCTCTTGGATTCTTTGGAATCTAGATCAACCCATGGAGCCAATTCATTTGCACTCTTTGATCCTATGCCTTCTCTATCTTCCTACAAGATCACTTCCACACATCCTCTCTATGTAAATGAAGATAGAGACATGATACACTTGCTTGGACAATTATTTCACCTATATGGAGCTCATTTCATCTCTAGTGGTTCGAAGTTCAAGTCATCTCATCATCTTGGAGCTGATTACAAGTCTCAAGATCCTTCAGTATTTCCTCCACATAATTGGATTTTGGTTGTTCTACATGGTCCCAGTTTCCATCCTGCAGCTATCCTTGATCCAGGTGAGTAGATTTATCTTCTTCCCAAGAAGAAGATTCCTCCAGACATCAGCATTTAGTTTGGAGAAGCAGCAACACCAACAGTTCAACATTTTTGGTATTGCTTTTCATGTCCTTTCTTGAGGGAGGATTTTCCCCTTGAGGTTTTGCCTCTTTCCTCATTTCTTTGGACAACATAAATTGTAAAAGGGTGACCATAGCTTTATTGCTGGGCCCTATATGCATATATATTTCTGATTAGTTCAGGAATATCATCATAAAGTCAGGCTTAAAAGGTGGTGTTGGAATATAATAAACCCACTCATAAAATAATTAAACATTATTTGATTAATTTCCTACCCACTAGCTTAGATATTTGGCATCCACTTGCACCTTAGAGTCAACACTTGCCATCTATATCCTAGGAATGATTTATTTCTGATTCTGGCTTGATCTTGACCACTTTATGGCCATCTAGAATTGGTAACTGTGCTTTACAGCAGAATCTGCTTTATTCTACTTTTTCTGCTTTATCCTGCTTTTCTATGGACAAGGTAAAGCTAGTTAACTAGAAAACTAGCAGCTTTTGTTGCCAACCCATCCTCCATTATTTTCTCTCCATATTCTAGGATTAGCAAGTCTTTCCTTCACTCATCATCACTCACACATGCTATTGCTAATTTGTGAGGTGCTTGGTAGATTGGGAAAGTGCTTTAGTCAACTATGGGGTTTATCATAATTAGTAAGCCTGCTTTATGAGCTAGCTTGAGTTGTCTTGATGCAACTCCTTTTTCCTTTATAAGGATGTATTACCTATTTAATAATATCAATTATCATTTATTGATCATTCATTAATGTGTGTTCATTAAATCTTCTTCTTCTCTCCTTATGCTAATTCTCTACAATTCTATGTGAGGTTAATTGTGTGCCTAGATCCTTAGCTAGTTTATGAAATTCTTCATGCCATCAAGGCTTTAGAATTTCTACATTTCATGCCGGATAGGAATCGGATGTCGGACTCCCATAGTGGCGGTTATTTGACACATAAATGTCAGATCTTCAATGTCCGTGAACCAAAAACAAGTCGGATATCCGACTCATACGCGTGATCGAATATCGTCTTCATCATCATCATTGTCATCGTCGACATCATCATTGTCATCATCATCATCATTCCCATCGTCTTCATCATCACCACCACCATCATCATCATCGTCATCGTCATCATCATCATCATTGTCATGATCAACATCATCATTGTCATCGTCATCATTTCCATCGTCGACATCAACATCATAATCTTCATCATCATCATCACCATCATCATCATCATCGTCGTCGTCATCATCATCATTGTAGTCATCATCATCATTTTCATCATCATCCTCATGATCATCATCATCATAGTCATCACAATCATTGTCATCATCATCATCGTTGGCATCATCGTCATCAACATCATCATCATCATCAACAACATCATCATCAGCAACATCGTCATCATCGACATGAACATCATAATCATAATCATCATCATCATCATTATCACCACCATGCTCACAAGCTCACATGCTCAACTTTTCAATCATCCCTCAAAGATATATTTTCATTTATCCAAGATAGGGATGTGTCGTTATGTAGATGGTTCTTCCCTCATTAATGTGAAGGTTCTTTATTCAAGTTAGGCTATAATAAAAATATCCTAATACTATTATGGAAATTTATATAATATAAAATAACATATAATAAAAATAGAATACATATAATATAAAATAATATATAATAAAAATAAAAAACATATAATATATAATGTTTTTTGTGACAAGGGTTTTTTGTGCGCACTATGATGTTTGCTCCTTTGTGCGACAAGCTTGAATGTAGACAGACCCTTCCTCATTTAGTGGGTTATTCAAGGATTCAATTTACAAACTTTCTTACCTTACAAATGAGAAACTCGTTGTTCAGGTCATGAAATTAGAATAGGGTTTGCACCTCACCCCCTCTCGTATCTGTGAGTCGCTATTATAGTGATCATTCATTTTGTAGTGCATCTATAGATGTAATTACACAATTTCTCTAGTTTTGCACAGACAGGCTTGATAAACATTGTAAATACTATATGATACTGTTAAGGACTACTCATACCATAAGGTTGGGAGACTATGGTATAAATACCATGTCCTAAGTACTAAGTCTGCATTGTTATTTAAAGGGTGACGAAACCATAGGATAGAGGGTTTAACATATGACCTGGTTGGTATATGGTATAATGTTGATTCCATAAACTATGGTGAGGGTTTGTGCATATGTTAATGGTCACCAGCTGAGGGTTTGTGCATGCATTAATGGTCACCAACTAAGGGTTTGTGCATGATTTAATGGTCACCAACTGCTTGTGTAGTATGGTTTTTTGCATTTTTGTTTAGTGTGGCCTCTGCGCATTTGGAGAAGGGATACAACCCCATCGATTTGCACGTAAGCTAGATCGACTCTGTGTAAAAATGCATTGCTTCATTGTATTCTCCATGGCATGGTCATGCTTTTCATGCCATCGTTGGTTTGTCTGCAGGTGAACGCGAAGGTGCTTTGGGCTTCGCACAGGATACACTATCGATTTGGGATTTCTTCTTCACAGCCATGGTAAGCATGCTAGCAATATTTACTTGCCTCCTCTAATTCTAGGAATTTTTGAGTTGGAAAACTTTACTGGGTTGGGGTTTTTTGTGGCACTTGTTGACTCTGCCTTCAGGGTTTATAATGTAGCTTGCTTTAGTTTTTAATAGACTCTTGTTGGGAGGTTTGGCATTTTTGGGCCGTGGCTGCACCATTACTTGTAATGGTGCCATAGCTCACAACTTTGCCATTTAACATTTTTAATAGTTTGACTGTTGTAAAAGAGGCTTCGTGCCTCACTGTGTAAATACATTGCGCGTTGGATTTTATGTAAGGACTACAATGTGATTTGGTATATAAAATTCCATTTGACGTTTATAAAAGATTATACTGTGTAAATATTTGGGACTGTGTAGTAGATTTAATGCTGCGTTTTGAATTGCTGACTTACTGGGTTCGATTCATGGCTTTCATCCTATGGGATTTACTCTATGCATTAATAATGGTTTGGGTTTGGGAGTATGCATGACACTCTGATTTTATTGTTTGTAAATTAAGTCGGGAAAGCTTCTAGATCTTGGGGCATTATGCCATGGGCTACACCATTGTAACAATGGTGTCGCAACCCATTGGTTTGCCATTATATGCTCTGTGTTGGCGTTAAAATGGATATTGTGTTTTTAGCCAGAGTATAGAACTTTTGGATTTGCATTAGCTCAACGTGGGTGCACAAAGGTTAAAACATCCACTCTATAGGAGTTTACTCATTGAGGCATCATTTGAAGCATGCTTACACTATTTTATACACCATGTCATGAGAGATATTACATGCTTGAAGGTTACTCATTGAGCTGGTCCATTTCATGAGAGATATTACATGCTTGGCAAGTGATGCAGGCACCAACTGCCATAACTCTATGCAAACCTTAGTTTTACAAAAACCCTATTTAGAAAGTGAATTTCAGGCAAACCCTTAGTTTCTCTCTTTCCTCTTTGTCCTTCTCGAGCTACCCAACCTTCTGCGACCTGCCTCACCTCAAAATGAGCTAACAAAAAGCTCCTCAAGCTAACCTAAGATACCTAACTAAATGATTTGGAACTGCATTAAATAAACCTCTAGTTCTATTCTAATTCTATTTATAGATCCTATAATTAAGGAACAGAGTCCTTAATAAACTCAACTGACCCCTATGAGTCATCAATGACTCACTAACAAATTAACAACTCTTATCCAAACATTTACAACTAGAAAGGACAAGTATCCTCTTCCAGATTATTCAATTTTTAATCAATTTAAAAGAATTTACAAGTATTGAGACCCTAGGTCTCTCAATTCATATGACTTTGATCAAGCCATGGATGAATTCGTTTCCATGAGCCTATGCTCCTGCATCACAAAGCAAGTTGTGTTTTACTCCAAATAGTGTTATGATGTATAGGAATCCTACAAAACTAATTGACTTGACAATGAAGTAGGTTTAGAGTCTAGATGTTTATATTTCTAGGTTAATTTGTTTTTTGAATTGAAGTGTCATGTGTGCGGCCTGTGCATTCCCACATTCACTTGGTCAATTTAGTATGGATTGGGACGAATTGACCATTTTGTTACCGATCCATTCATTCATACCCTAATTTGCTTGGTTTGGTACCAAACTTGTCACTCCAATCGTTTCAAAGGCCGAGTTAGCTCGGTTGTGGGTCAACTCGGTTGACTCAGCCACGTTGGTAGAAAAACACTTGATTAAATCTACAACTATTATTGTTGAAAAGGGGTTAGGCCAGTAAAAGGAAAAGGCAATGTTAGGAAAAGGAAATGTAAGCAATAATAAGTGAGAATGGAGAATTGTATGTAACTAAAAGACGCGCATACATAAGATTTCTTAGGGCGTACATAAATTTTTGCATACAATCCCATTAGTATCATAAATTATGGGAAAGATCAGAAAAACATCCCTACACAAATATTAACCGATAAGTATGGTTTTGGTGTTTCATTTGGAGAATAAAATCCTATAACAATAGTTGTTATTATGAATCTTAAAGGGTCCTAAATGAGGTCTGTGCACTTTTAGGTAGTTCAACTTTCAAGCAAAAGAAGCCAATAAAAATATCCTAATACTATTATGGCAATTTATATAATATAAAATAACATATAATAAAAATAAAGTACATATAATATAACATAATAATAAAATACATATAATACAAAATAATAATAAAATAAATATAATATATAATAATATATAATAAAAAATGACAAGTGTATTTGGACATTGTCACAACTCGTTTCGTTTTGGATAGTTCAGTTCAATTTGGAGGTTTTTGTGAATTTGGGAGTAGGTCCGATAGACATGGCAGACAACTCTATCGACTCATGGCAGCAAGAGCTCAACATCTTCTCCTCACCGGAAATTACTGGTATACCGTCCCCGGACACAGTGGAGAACACACTGGAAAATTAGATAGTTGGAACTGAGAGTAGGGTTTCGGTGTCTCCATCAGATGAAGAGCTGCTAGATGTGTTCACAGCACGACCATTAAACCCGGCCTTAGGAGGAGGCCCGCACTCATTATTCCACTCCATCCAACCTCCAAGTTTGACTAAATAAACTATTTCGATAATTGTACCTACATCTTCTTTGATGGGGCTTCAACCAATCAAATTGGAAGTATATGTGTTCATCTTTTGATCACCCAGGACTACTATTTTTGCTTCAAATTGGGTGTTGGTCTAAGTACAAACACCAGATTTGAACTACTTACTTTATGGGCTCTCCTTTATTGTGCTAAATCCATGGTCCTTCCCACTCTGCACATTCATGGTGACTCCACGGCCATCATTAATTGGTTCAATAGAAGATCATAACTAACTTTACTTGCATTTGATGGTTGGTGTCAATGTATCCGTGATATGGAACCTTACTTCATCCAGCTAAAAGAAGTTCACATATTCAGAGAACACAATTCTAAGGCTGATATCTTATCCAAAGAAGCATTAACCTTGGCCTCAGGCCATTTTCAGTTTACTAAATTCACTGATGGTGAATGTATTGGTCAGGGCACTTTCCAGCTTTTCTAGCCCTTAGCACTTGAGTCTTTTATGTGTTGTTGCTATTGACATCCTTTGGATGATTGAGGTGGATGATCCCCTCATATTATTGATCTCTCTTATTTATTGCTTCTTTGGATTAGCTACTTCAGTATTAGACTTGAATTCTCAGTCTGTTGAAGGTTAGTGATGTGGTTGTAGTCAAGATTCCTAGATTAGAGGTGTTGCCTTTGAATGTTTATCCACTATTCCTGTGAAGTTGATCAATTGTATTCCTTAGGGTTTCCTTAGGGTTGAAAATTAGTATGGGAAAACAAGTTAGCATTGCCTTAGGGTTGAAAATTAATATGGGAAAACAAGCATCATTAAGACAAGATAAAAGGAATAAATAAGCAAATATTACAAAGTAATATAAATGTATTTAACGTGCCAACTAGCCAGATCTGGAAATGTCAGCTCTTTACCACCACTGGGAAATATGCCTCTGAAGTGTTGTCTTATGCACTTCAGAGTAGCACGGAGGTTAAAACATCCACTCTAAAACTAAAATCATCTACAACATCACAAAATCATTCATGGGAAAACTAAAAACCATTTAAAGGAGATATGTTCTTTGAAGGAGATAGTCCATTAAAGGAGAACCTCCAGGTTTTGTATAAAGATATATTGGCATAAATTGCAGTGTTATATGTGATGCATATGCATAACATATCGTCTCAAGCTTGACAACGTTGAAAGGCTAAATTACAATGGCCACAAGCATACATTTGAAGCTTATGAAGCCTACCCAATTCATGTTAGCAAAGGAAATGCAAGCAATAAGTTAGAATTGAAACTTGTATGTAACCAAAAGAGGGGCATACATTAGAATTTTTAGGGCTACCAAATTCCCACACCTATTAACCAATATCCTTCTTGACAAGCTTTTTCTTTAACAAGTTATTGGCTTACAAGTCTTTCAAAGTTTTTTTTCTTATAAGTCTTTCCACGTTTTTTTGCTGGTATTTTTCTATGCTTATGCCAAATGTTTTTTTGTCAGACCTGTCTTCCTCAGACAGGTATTTTCAAGATGATTTTGAAAAAATAATGGCTTGTTTCTACATCATAAGTCCACGTTCAATGTTTTCAAGATGCTTTTGAACAAAGAATGGCTTGTCTCTACATCATAAGTCCACATTCAACAGCCTTTGCAGCAAGAGTTTTTATATACTAAATAAATAGCATTCGTTCTTTACTTGTTTATGGATTTTACAATCTTGTAGATGCAAGATGTGGACAATGGTACACTATTAAAGAGGAATCTTCAAAGGTTACCTTAGAAAATAGAGCAGATCTTCTTCAACAAGCTGAAGTTTGTGTGTGTGATTTTGATATAGAGACAACCAAACTTCCTTTCAAGTTCCCTGATGCCGAATATGAAATGATAATGATGATTTCACAATGGTGGATGGGCAAGGCTATCTTATTAAAAATCGAGAGGTAAAAACACTTGGCATTGTTTTATGCCCATTGGTCAACCTATCCTTTGTTTTGGGATTTCTTTCAGCTATGTTTTGGGATTTTTATTGTTTGCAGATTGATGTTGCATTGATTGTTATGAACATCATTGCTCTTCTTTAGTTTTCCAATTCCTTTTCATTTGTTTCCTGAGTGTGTAGGGGGGGGGGGGGCATTGAAGACTTGGAGTGCACTCCAAAACCAGAATTTGAAGGAAATTTCAAAGTAGAAAATGTGCCAAATGAGGTATATATGCCATTTCTTTTGGGGTTCTTTTGAGAAAAATAAAAAATACCACAATGCAGATTGGAATTCTCTGGTGCTTCTGACGTCTCTAGGAGGCTGAGGTATAAAGCAGCTGTGTTGGTTCAACCTCTCTCTACGTCTTAAAATTTTCTGGTAGGCAATAAATGGTAATGGTATTTGGTTTAAATTATTGACAGTAAAGTATATGAAAATACTTCCATTGGTATCTTGGCTTCATAGAAAATCCTTCATATCTAGAGGTGATTATGTGATTTGGAAGGGTTTTCTCCATACTCTTCCGTGGCTGGGAGGTGGACTCATCTGGATGGTTTGCAATGGGAGGGCCATACAACTGTGACTGGATCCGATCGTGGGTCAGGGTTCATCATTCCTGCTTCCACTTGGCCTACATGAATACCTGGAGGATTATGGTATTAGTACTCTAGATCAAGACAAAAACCTTACCACATTTGCTCAAAATTATTGGTTCTCGGCAGTAGACTTAGATTTGGATGGTGATTGGAAGACACTTTGAGAGAATTATATAGCTAGGATGGAGTATGGAAGGATTTTCCTTTCTAAAAATTGTGATTCTTTATTATGGTCTCATTATCAATATGTGGGTGTTCTTACTACTACACAGGGATATGAATGTATTGTCTCTTCTCTTTGCTCAGTGGGACAGTCCCAGGTCCTAGATTTACTTTGGAATCTAAAAATCCCCAAAAAAGTTTGATGCTTTATTTGGTTGATGTTAAGGAATCGTATTTTGACCTGGGATCAACTTCATCGTTGTGGTAGACAGGGCCTGAGTCCGTGTGTACTATGCTGTAAGGGTGAATATACAACTCAGCATCTCTTCATGGAATGTTCCTTCTCAAAAATAATTTATTCCATTTTTGTTGACATCTATAAGCTTCCCCTTGTTCAGCACTGTACTGTCATTTCTTTTTTGGATTTTTGGTTCAGAGGTATCTCTGTTTGCTCATACTTCAAATGTTTTCCTCTTTTTTTTTCCTGGTGTATCTGGAAGCAAATAAATAGATGCATTTTTGACAATAAACAGCCCTCTGCTCGTGCTCTTCTAAAACAAATTGAGGATCTCATTCATTTGTATTTGGTCCCACAAAAAAAGAGAAGTAGGAGGCTTGTTGGTCCAGGTCCATAATCAGTGACCCATGTGGATTTTTTGATGGGGCAGCTATAGAGAATATTGGAGGTGCTGGATTTGTGATACTTATGGATGCTTCTTATTCCATCCATTTGTGATACAAACACCAGAGCTGAGCTTCTAGCTCTGTGGGCCATCCTTATGGTGAGCAAACAGATGGGGATCCCATTAATTACTATTTTTGGTGACTCTCTTGTCATTATTTCTTGGGTCAACAAATTACCAACATTAAATGTACCATCTCTGATTCATTTGTGTGATGATATTGTTTCTTTGCTTCAATATGTCCATATGGTGACCATTAAACACATTTATCGTGAGCATAACTAGCAGGCTGATGGTCTCTCCAAGTAGGCTTTGTTGTTAGACCCGGGTCTTGAGCACTTTCCTGAAACTTTGGATGGTGTGATCATTGATCATGGGAATTATAAACTTTTCTAGTTTGTGTTGAGCAATTTGCTCATGTTTATTTTGGCACTTATTTTCATGTTGATTTGAATTAGTTCTTAGCTGACATTGAAGAGACTCTCAGCCTTCTTGTTTTACTCAGAACTAGTTTGTTTGGTGGTCTACCTCGATCTTTTCTCAGCATTTTCTTACCTGTTTATCAGGAATTATGAGAAAGTCTGTCCAAGACAGACTTCATGTTTCTCTGTCTCCTTGATTTTGACTGTTTGGAGGTGTCTCTGATCTTTTAGTTTTTAGTGGGATCCACATATCATTTTGCTCATGTTAAAGCCTAAAAGCCCTCTGTTGGATGTATGTATATGATGTACTTTGATTCAAATATGAATAACAAGGTTTGGTATTTTTTTCTTCTAAAAAACTATACGCGCAAGGATGAAATATATACTTGACATAGAATCCTCTAGTTTGCTACCAGGCTTCCTTCAGTAGTCAAATTCTAGGGTGAAACCATGTGGCCGTAAGTGAAATATTTGGATTTTTTTTAATCCATCAATAGGCGTCGCCTTTTCAATGTTCTTCCGACACTCTGGTCAACCCATCCGACGACCGTGCCATGACTCTGACGCTTCCTCCCATTGGAGGACCGACGGTTAACGTGTCGGATTGCATCGAAAGGCCGACTCTTCTAGTGTCGGAGTGCGTCAGAGTACTGACACTGTCTGAATTAAAAATTGATGACACCGCCATTTCTCAGGCACTTTTGTCCATCAGACAGTTGAAGCTTCAGGGGTCGGAGGACGTCATATTTTCGATGGTTTATGCAATTTTGGTTGGCACTTTAGAAGGAATAACGGTCGAATATGCGACACAATGGTATGTTGGAGCTTCAACCCTTATTATTTGATGGTGAGAGATCCGACATTACGCCACCGACGGAAAAAAAAAAGTGTATGTGTCGAATACCCAACAGGTTAGTGTCGAATTTCAGACATGGTAGCCGTTGGAATTTGGCCTCAAATTCTGTAGTGAAATCTCTCGCTTATCGTATCCATCTAAGTCTCGTGCTTTGGTGGGCATTCTGTTATACCCAAATCTTGTCACGATCATGTGATAAGACCCTTAACTTCCATGTTTTCCCTTAATCCCAACACTTATAGTGGAAACTTGCCATGTTTGGCAGTTCTACTTGAAAAAACCTATCACCGCACTTTCCCTATGGTCCATGAGAAGTACGTTCCTCAACACTACCAATGTCCTATTTTCGAGAAGTAGTGCCACCGCCTATGGTCTTTGGTCTAAAAGCAGTTCTCATCTAAACCGCTCTGTCATAAGGGAAGAAAAGTGGTACCCTGGGTAAAATGGGAAAAATAGAATTTTCTTGAGGCTTCTAGATCATGAGCCTCGTGTCCTCCCTTATCCCTATCATTATGGGTTAGTTTGAGCTCGAGATCCCCCATGGTAAGATCTTGGATCCACCTCACCCACAATTCTCTCAACTATTCCTATCCATTGAGCCTTATAAATACAAGCTCATGTCCATAGTTGAGGGGGAGAACTATAGAAGTATTGTTATCCTGTTGGACTAACCACTTAGTCCAAGTCATTAGAGAGCATAGAGAGAAAATTTGGAGCTTATGAGGATGAAGTGTTTGTCTCATGGAGGGGCTTTTCAACACTAAGGAAATGGTAGTAAGCTTCTCCATACATTGTTAATGCCAAGTTGATTTCTATCACACATTACTATTGTTTTGATTTCACATGTACATGTTGTTAGTCACTAACATGGATAAGTAGATGATTTTCTGGTAGATTTGATGTGTTTGCATGTTTGATATGTTTGCAAGTACACAGGTTCACAATCGAAGCAATATTTGAGGTGTCTACATTATTCACGAAAGGTCTTCATCCTTTGTCGTTCACTCATTTGTTTTGGATCTGAACCATTCAGACCATAGGAACAACTTCTGTCCACAGAAGGTGCAATATTCCTGATAAAAAATTTGGCAACTCCACTGGGGAATAGTGGAAATATCAGTTGATCTGATCTTCCTCAGGTCTTGAACTCTTATCCAAATCTAGGCTCTATCTCCAACTCTCTTCAGTGAGATCTGCCATATGAATTAGTGAATTTTGGTTTTAAACTTTCAGATCTGAACTATTTTGAATTTTTATGCTCTTTTTTACAGTCAATCCATCAATTTTTGCCTTGATCTGATCAATTTCTAACTTGATCTTTTGTTCTCCTTGTGTTTTGGATCTATTCAGGGAACCGCACATGCACTGTTCACAAGAAGTGGTGCCCTCTCCTGAACTCCACTAGCCATATGTGGTACCACCACCTGAGTCCTGTTATCCAAAAGTGGTGCTCATCCAAAACCACTCTATCAAGACCCCTCCAGCGCAGTGCCAGGTAGGCCTTGTTCTAGAACTAGTTTTTTCTCATTTTTTTGCAAAATTTGAGTTTGTTTGCTTTCAGCCCTACACTGTTAGGCTTGTGTGTTAGAATCTGAATGCTCATGGTTGGAAATTCTATGGTAAAATATTGGTTTGATTGAAGAATTAAAAAGCTATGCTAGGCTTGTTGATTATTCATTTCCTTCCGTGCTTATTGGTTGTGATTGTGAAAGGAATTCTTTTTTGAAAGCTTAGGCTTTAATGAGCTCTCTTTTCATTTCTGTTATAAAGACTGAAAGAAAAACCATTGGATTAGCATCTTGATTTCATTTTTTGTTTCCATAGAGGACTTCTTTTTTCTTAAAAATGAAATATTTTGACTGAGATTAGGTCATTATCATTATTGATCATAAGGCATTGGATCTCTGATCAGCCTCACAAGCTTTCATATTCTCTGTGTTCTTTTGTCTCTTTTGCATTAGTACCATCTCATCAAAATAAAAATATAGTGTAGTTTTAAGTTAGATCTATCTATGTTGTAAGAAAAATCGAAAAATAGAGTGCATATGCATGTAGAGTGCTTCTTGTTTTTCTTTTAGGAAAAGAGACTCTTCCCCTTTTGATTGCTTTCAGAAAAGAAAAATAAGTTTGGAATGTGTTGCTTCTATTTGATTTTGATTTGTTCAAGATAGTTGTTTGAGAATTTTTGGTTTTAAAACGAAAAGAAAATACTCTCTTTCCCTCCCATAGGTAGGCATACCACGAATGGTAAAGTGAAATTTCTGCATATGCATACAACATGGTTTTACTTTTTCTATCAAAATTCCATGCATTCACCTAACCGTCCACTTTAAAATTAACAGTAGTTATAGGTTAAAATTTACATAGCAATTTGAGTGATAGGTTAGAGACATGTTAGGCATCGTTAAGCATAGGAGCTATCGTTACTCATCCACATTACATACCAGGAATCACACGGTTCTTCCACGTATCGTCAGTGTATCGAATGACCTTTCACATAACCTTGAGGTATATAGAAAGGTACTTCACGTACTTGATTGTATATAGGAAGGCCCCTTATGAATAGTTATGCATTAGACAACACTACTACCGGTTGAACTCGCACGTACCTTGTGTATATCGGGAGACCCCACTAGGATACCTTATCCATCTGACAAAATCCCTTTCATCGTCTTGCTTGGAGCCATACACTGAAAACAACATTCAAGGATATTACTACGCACGTACCCTTGAGGCTTATAGTGAGTGGCACCTTCTTGACAATCCTGGTGAGATACCTAACTATCTGAATTTCTCCTGTCATTTAAGTTTGCTTGTTTAGCCTATAGCTTGAGCAAGGAAATTTTTTGTGTGTTTTCTAGTTTTGAGATCCTAAGTTAGATAGAACTGTACAAAATAGCTGAGATATGACAGTCCAAAAGAGTACGGGGCTTGCCACTTGATTTTATTTTTGTTTCAGGAGAAAATCCCATGGAATCTATCGACCAAAGAGATGCTACCAACTCCCAAGTGGGAGAGAATGTGGTTGCATAAAGTGGAGGACCATATCCTTCACACTCGCCTCCCTTGTTCCAACAATGTTCTTGGGGTAATACTTCATTCCATTCTCCCACAGAAGGTCATGTTGATGATACTACCAGTCCAGATTATGGTCCCAATGCTCCATTTTGGGATACCTCTATAGGAGAAGCCATTGCCTCATTTAGCACCCGTTTAAAATTTTCTGAAGAAGTTTCAGCAGATGAAGAATAATGTAGACAATACCAGGAAGTTATTCTCCATGCACAAGAGATTTAAAAGAAAATAAATGACATATTGGGCACACCATCATCATGCTCTGCAACTGTTCCTGTGGGATATCGTTCACTTGCCGATTCTATGAGACCCATTGAACCGATTCTAGATCACACAGTGACTCCATGTAATCTAGGTCAAACTTCCAACCCCACCGCCTCCCATATTATGTCTGTTATGAATCCTTCCTAGTCTTCTACACCTGGGGTTCAACATTGAATTCCTATTTCATCATTACCTTCTAGTGCCAGGGGACAACCCCCGTCATGACCTACATTATCTTTCATCAGAATTGTACCTAGTCAAGGACAGACCTCTAGTATAGAGCAATCTACAGTTAATGTCCCTCCTATCCACACAAATATGGTTAACCCCCCATCTAGTTCAGGTCAGCCCTTGGGGGCACAACCTGTAACCAATCAAACCTCTTGGGGGTATGGTTATACACAAATCAATTACCTATAGGAAACATTCATTATCCTCCCGGAGGCCCCAGCCATCCTGATAGTCCTGATCTTGGAAATCAACCCCCTACTGGTGGATCGTTAGGTAGTTATTCATCACAACAACCTGTCTATTAGTCTACTTATGGTCATACTGGTACTTATATTCCACATAAATATTACCAGTATGTGCAATGTAATCGTCAGTTACCTTTCCTAACAACTTTGGACTTGCCTGATTTTTCCAAGTTGATTAATGACCCCATTCGACATAACCCCTCGTGGCCTCCCATTCTGGCAAAGTTAGCATCTAACATTCCAAAGTTGAGATGGGGCGCTTGTTAGGTTTTTTGGTTTCTGAGGATGGCATTTGGATAGACCCATTTAAAATTGCCACTATTTTAGCTCTACCAGCCCCAACCAACCTTCTAGAACTCCAAAGTTTGCAAGGGAAGGGAAATTTTCTCTACCGTTTTGTGTGCAATTTTGCTGAGAAAACACACGGTTATATGCATCTCCTTAAAAAGGACGCTTCATTCTATTAGGATGACCAAGCCCAATAAACCTTTGATAATATCAAATGCGCTCTGAATCATTCTCCCATGACACACCCCCAAGATTATTCAAAGGATTTTCTCTTATATATTGTTTCCTCCATTACTACCATCGCTATGGTCTTAGTGCAGGGAAATACCGACGGTCAGGAGCACATGATCTACTATGCTAGTAAGAATCTTATGGATTCTACAACCTGACATTCATGTGTGGAGAAATTAGCATTGGCCACGGTCATTGATTTTCAAAAATTTCATCACTACATTTTTCTCCACACAACCACTGTATTAGCAGACCAGAACCCTATGTATTACATCCTAACTCGTCAGGTGCTTAGGGGCAAGTACTCCCGATGGATAGTCATACTACAATAGTTTGATCTGGAATTTTCCAAAGCCACATCAAAGAAATCCTTGGTATTTGTCGAGGTCATGTGTGATATTCCCTGTGCTTCGATGGAATCTGAGCCCAATGATTCATTTCCAGATGATTTCTTGTTCCTGATAAGCACTACTGACCCATGGTATGGATATTTACTCATTTATCTCCAAACACAAAGATTTTAGCCAAATCTATCCTGTGACGATCACCATTGTATCTGTCACCATTCAAAATACTATCTCATCTTGAATGACACTTTGTATAGAGGTGGGATCGATTCCATTCTTCGATGATGCCTCACCCTTGAGGAAACTGAACAAGTGTTGAATGATTGCCACTCTGGAGCATGTGGCGGTCATTTATCTGTGATGGCTAGAGCCTAGAAAATTCTTCATGCTGGCTATTTCTGGCCTTCAGCCTTTAAATATTGTCACGTGGTTGTTAAGAAATTCCCACCCTGTTGACATTTTTATCTGAAAAAGCACCCTCATCCTGCTCTGCTACACCCCGTCATTGCCGTTGGCCCATTTTCCAAATGGGGGATTGATTATATGCATTGTAAGCCTACCTCAGTCGAGGAGGATGGTTACATCATCGTAGCTGTTAACTATTTTACAAGGTGGGATGAGGCCATGCCTACATATGCAGAAGATGGTAAGACTACCACTCTCTTCCTGTTCAATCATGTGATAGCTAGATTCAGAGTCTCGCAGTCCATATTTACTAATCATGGATCACATTTTTGTAATCAAATGATGGAGGAACTAAGTGCCAAGCTAGGTTTTCACCATGAAAACTCTACACCCTATTATCCGCAAGCTAATGGTCAGGTAGAGGCCATTAACAAAGTTTTGAAAATGATGCTTCCTCAGATGGTTGGAGACCATAAATCCAACTGGCACCATATCCTCTTTTCCACTCTTTGGGCCTATAGGACTTCAGTGAAAACAAATACTGGTTTCACACCTTTCCAGCTTGTCTATGGACTTGAAGTTGTCTGATCGATTCAATGTTAGATTCCATCCTTAAAACTTGCCATCAAACTTCTCCCAGACACTTCCGCAGAGGAAGAGAGATTTTTATACTTGAACGACATTGAAGAAACTAGGAGAGATGCTGTCTTAGCTAATGAAGCACACAAGAAATGTGTCAAGGCATAGTATGACAAATCTATCCAACCTCGTTCCTTTAACGAGGGTGACCTAGTTTTAACTTACGATCAGAGATATGACAAACTAGGGAAAGGAAAGTTCAAATCCATGTGGTATGGTCCTTTCATTATTTCTAAAGTTTTAGAGAAAGGGGCCTATGAGCTTGTAGACTACAATGGAATCCATTTAGGACAACCTTGCAATGGGTTGTACCTAAAGAGGTATTATGCCTAGATCTCTCTTGGATAGTATCTTGTGTATATGTATATTGCTTAACTTTCAGTGTGCTTAAGTATCTTCAATATGGTTTTGAGTTTAAGTGTCTGTATCTGTTTATACCATGTTTTGGTTGTGTTTGTAGAGCAGATGGATTTCTATGGCTTCGCTGATGGTGCTTGCCACCACACCTTGAATCTTGCCTCAGCTGCTTGGGTTCTCTATTCCCCAGCTTACTATTTGGTTAGTTCAGGAGTGGTTTGTATTGGTCCCACTACCAACAATATCACCGAGTATTGAGCACTCATAGGTCTTCTGACTGAAGCTGCCTCCCAAGATGTTCGCTACTTGGTAGTCTTGATGGACTCACAACTAGTGGTTTGTCATCTAAATCATGTTTATACCATTAGGAATCATGTGCTTCTCTGTCTCTTCCAGAGGGTACACTTGTTCGAAAGATCATTTGAAACTATCACCTATAGGCATATCCCTAGGGAACATAATGCAGTTGCTGATTCATTGGCTAATTACATCCTAGATTGGCATATTGCCCATTCATGATATGAAAATCAAACTTGGTTCATTGTAAATAAACTATTAAAGACACATAAAACTCATTTAAAATACATTCACCATTTGAGACATATAAACACCAGGTAAAAGTCTGTATATATAGATATGAACACGTTTTACAAAAAACAGGTCATGAGACCTCATCTGAAGCACGTAGGCTTTAAAGTAAAAATCACCATACAAAATCTTGAAGCTGACAGCTTTCAATGGATACATCATGCACTGATCATCTAGTGATGCTCGTGGCAGCACATCACTTCCCAGCTTACTCTACGTACCAGTCTGCTAAAGTGACTTGGTACTCTCGCTGTAGGCCTCTGATACCTCAGTGGGAGGTCGTCAATGGAAGCATCAGGGATGTCTAGGGTCAGCCTATCCAGGTTTTCATCTAACTCCCCTATCACATCGTCACCTTGTAGTACAAAAAGGGCTCTGGCTCATCTATCCAATGGGGAGGATCCCCCAGGTTGTGCTCCTTCGACGTCTGCACGAAAACATTAAAGTCTCATTACTTAACATAAAAATATAAAAGATCAAAAACATAAAAACACTATTTGCATTTTAGGGTATTTTGTTTCTTACTGATGTCACCCCACTTTCCACTAGGTTGGAGCGGTAGTTTAGGATCATCACTAAAGTTAGTTCCACCATATGCATAATCCTCCGCCATGAGGAGCTGATCTCTCAGCCATCGAAAGAATGGGTCACTGAACTTTACCTTCCCCCTGCCCACTCCAGTATGGGCTATAATCTGGATCCACCTCTGCATGTGAGGGTCCTATTCCCTTAGCTCTGTAAATACCACCTGGGATATCATTTGTGGAACTAGCTCGAAGAAGAAGCAAGCTAGAATGGAACCAAAACCAAATTGCTTCAGCTCCCCCTGCGGACACTTGGTTAGCTAATCCTTGAAGATAGGAAGTAGGGCTTCCGCCCACTTAAATAATGTAGGTACCATGGCCTCTATGGCATAGAGCATATGTGCTCTAGACACTTGGTACACTCCTTAGCTTCTCTCCATTCTCTGCATGGTAAATAACACAGTTCGTAGAGGTCCATCCATCACTGCTTTTATGGGGATTTTCTTCCATGTTTTTCTTGTCCCAGGAATGCGATAATGGTCTATCAACTCCTGAGTAGTAATGTCCCCCCCACGAGAACTAGTTAGCGAGATGGGAGAACCCTGTTTTGAAAGGCCAGTCAGGAAGTATATGTCCTCTACCTCAGCTGTCAAAATGTGAGCACCAACCTTGAAATATTGTTGCTCCGAATTTTACATCCGGAGTATATGCTCAAGTAATCACTCATGCAAGAACATACTGGGTGTGTGGAAGAACTTTAGGAGTCTGCAGTCTCTCAATGCGACTATGCAACCCGCATTTCATTCGGCGAAGGTGTCGTCATTATCATGCTATCTCTCTTTCCATATGACCATTTTTTATCAACAAGAACCTGTCAAAAACAATCACAAGACTTGTTAGAAACATTCTTAATCATCCACATCAATTAAAATGAGCTAGTTTTTCTTGTTAACCATTTTTATTTCTCCATGGCCGGTACTGCCTGTGTCCCATTGAGGATAGGAGGTGGCACCGCCTGTGCACTATGTTTTTGGTGCGGTTCTAGCGGGGTACCACTTATCCTACAAGGGATAAGAGTGGTGCCCACTTCCATGACTTTAGGGCTTGCCATACAAGCCCAAAACACCATTAAAAATCAAAACTGAAGGGATAATATGAAAGAGTAGGGTCTAGGCTATTACCTGGAATTGAAGGTGTGTTAAACTGACAATGGATGCTCCCAATATCAGCGACTAAAAATCTAGCCAAGAAAATGCTCCAAAGACTCTACACTATGGTAAATAGTAAAATGTTTTGATTTTTTACTATTTACATGACTTTTATATACATTTTTGGGTTTGACATGCTATATTTTTGTTTTAAGATTGTTTATTACTCAAAATCTATCAGTTGGAATCCTTTAATGTCAGTTATTGGGTAATTTAACATTTGTTTTTGAGTCGTTGTAGGATAGAAGAGCATTAGCAGTAAAGTTTTGGGAGTCTGTTTTTGAATTTTTCGTACTGCCATAAAATGGAAAAAGTCTTTGAGCGTTTTTGTGACACTTTGGTCATGCTCTCAAAACTTAGCATCAAATGTTCAAGTCTGTTTCTGATTCTTTTCAGGCTCGTAAAATCTCTCATTGTGAAAAGAGACCTAATGGAGTCTTCTTCAAACTCTTTTCAGGTTCCTTAAATATGAAAAGATTGTCGAGTGATCTTGTCTTCTTCATGCTCGTTAAATCATTTGAAGAGTTGTCTCTCCAACGGTAGGTTATCTCTTGTTCTGTTTAGATGGACTATTTACGAAAAAGGAACACTCCAGCCAATCATGGCTAGAAGAGTTCTCTAAGGTATTATTTTATACTTTTTTGAGCCTTAGGGACTAAATCATATGAAAAATGACCCTTTGGAGTCTTCTTCTGTGGTCATTCGGAGTCTCCAAACGTGAACGATACTAAGTTTTCTTTCATTGGACTCGTTAAATTAAACATTGAGAGACCCTCTTTTGGGAACGAGCCCCTCCTCTCTTAGGTTCGTAAAACATATGAGTTTGGACTTGTCTTTGGACAAGCTATAACGAGTGTTTGTTACCCTCTTTGAATTCATAAAACCGAAAAGAGGCACTCATCAATCATGATGGGGAAAATGGGAAGGGAATCATTTTGCAAATAAATGGCAGTAGTTTTTCGTTACCTTTGAACATGGAACTTGTTTGCATATCATTTTAGTCAATTGGGTATTTGATATGATCTCTATGACAATTCACTTTCATGATACATGCCACTCCTTTGATTTTGTCAAAAGAATGCATTCTCCACTGTCGAACTGTCTGTTTGTATGGTTTGGTCATGCTGCCAAGTCTTTTGTCGTGGCACCCAATGTTCAAAGGGAAGTTGAAGAAGTTTACCTCTGTAGTCAAAACAGTCTCTGTGTCAGTACTTTTGAGTTAGTCTTATGGTTACTACATTCACATCATTTCATAACTATGTTCCGAGTTTCATATCATCGATGTGGGACTCATCATGGCGCTCCTTCGACGAGACTATTCTCGTCGATGTCAGCTCATCATCTGGGAAATAGTCTTAGAAACAAAATTTAGTACCTTGAGATCTTTATGCCTTAATGATATATTCTCTCGCTCTTGACATAGGTTCACATCCTTGACCTTTGATCAATAGAATCGACTGGGTGTTTGACATCAAGACATCTATTCACACTTAGTAGTTTGTACTAGGGTACCTTGGGAATCATTAACATCAATGGTGATCTCCCTCGCACTTGTTAAGGGTTCACATCATTGGCCGGTAATCAAGTGGTTTCTACCATGTTCGACTTCAGATCATCGTAATCACATGGATAGAACCGCACTTTGTGGAAGACAAGATTAAGACCATGGGTATTTGTTTAGTGCTCATTGCTTTCCCCAGGTTGCGATGGAGTTTTGTATATCTACCATGGATCCACATTTGTATGGTCGTGGCTATGCTCAAATTTGCATCTATATGACATAGATCTACATTGCATGTCCAATAACTATGTCCAAGTTTGAGTCCTCTATCACATGGATCTACACGGTATTCTAGTAGCCATGCTTGTTTATTCCTCTCATGGATCTGCCTTGTATTGGTCCATAGCCATGAGTTGGTTACATTTTTCTATGAGTCAAAAGTATTGATGTACTACAGGTGCCTACTAGATGACATTCTCCGACAGAGCTGACATTTTCACCTCGAAGTGACAACTTGTTCTCTCAAAGCTCTCACTTATCGTATCCCTCTAAGTCTCATGCTTTCAGGGGCATTCTTTTATACCCAAATCCTATCACCATCATTTGATAAGACCCTTAACTTCCATGTTTTCCCTTTATCCCAACACTTATAGTGGAAACATGCTTTGTTTGTTAATTCTACTTGAAAAAACCTAGCACCGTGCTTTCCCTATGGTCAATGAGTGATACCTTGATCAGCACCGCCTGTATCCTGTTTTCAAGAAGCGATGCCACTACCTATGGTCTTTGGTCTAAAAGTGGTTCTCATATAAACCGCTCTATGATAAGGGAAGAAAAGCGAATCCCTGGGTAAAATGGGAAAAAGAGAATTTTCTCGAGGCTTCTATATCATGAGCCTCGTGTCCTCCCTTATCCCTATCATTATGGGTTAGTTTGAGCTCGAGATCCCCTATGGTAGGATCTTGGAGCCACCTCACTCACAATTCTCTCAACTATTCCTATCCATTGAGCCTTATAATTACAAGCTCATGTCCATAGTTGAGGGGGAGAACTATAGAGGTATTGTTATGCTGTTGGATTGACCACTTAGTCCAAGTCATTGGAGAGCATAGAGAGAAAAGTTGGAGCTTATAGGGATGAAGTGTTTGTCTCATGGAGGGGCTTGTCAACACTAAGGAAATGGTTGTAAGCTTCTCCATACATTCTTAATGCAAAGTTGATTTCCATCCCACATTACTGTTGTTTTGATTTCACATGTACATGTTGTTAGATTCCTTAGTCATTAACATGGATAAGTAGGTGATTTTCTAGTAGCTTTGATGTGTTTGCATGTTTGATCTATTTGGAGGTACGCAGGATCACAATCGAAGAAGTATTCTAGGTGTGTACAGTATTCAGGGAAGGTCTTCATCCTTTGTCATTCACTCATTTGTTTTGGATCTGAACCATCCATACCAGAGGAACAACTTTTGTCCGCAGAAGGTGTAATATTCCTGATAACCGATACTAGTCATTAGAAGTTGTTGGAGGCGCATTAACTCACTCTAGTTCAGCCAAATCAGCCCAAAATAGACCATGACATGAGGGATACACCTTTACAACTCATCTTAACTTGTTGTTAGGTGAAACAACAATCAATTATCTATTTGGTGCACTTATGACACTCATATCACCCCATAATTGCTCCATTATTGAAGGAGGAAGCCTAGTTATCCTCCTTGATTGAAGGAGAAGGCTTAGTTGGACTCCCTGATTGAAGGAGGCCATGGGTATGCTCATGCTAATGTCATGGTTTGCTGATTATGATGCCAATTGAGTCAATAAACTTAGGATAGTGGGTAATTAGGCCAAAATTAATGAAATAAAGTGTGTAAGTTGGACAAGCAGGAGGTCAACTCCATTCCAGGGGGTCGGCTCCACTGCGGTCACCTGTTCCATCAATATTGCATTTCCATGTGGTTGAAAACTTCAACATCAAATAATAGTTGTCACATATGCTGTCGAGTATTGCCAGGTAGTTGAGTTATTATTAATTGTAATGACTTATTATGAGTATTTCCAGGTAGTTGAGTTATTATTAATCATAATGAGACCATTAAGAGTATTTGATTTATTATCAATATTAATTTTTATTAATTTTTAATTTGTATCTAAAATTTAGAGCTTTATGTTTTACCACAAATTTACTCTAATATATGTTTTAAACAAATAATAATAATAACTCTAAGATAATATTCATGTCGTGCATTTCATGATTTGTTCTAATTTATATTTTAAACGAAATAATAATAATAACTCTAAGATCATATTCATGTTGTGCATTTAATGATTTGTTGTAGTAACGAAAATATGGTTGTATGTTTTTGTTTGTTATAGATGTTTTTTTATATTAAAAGCTCTTTACATATAAGAGAGTCATACGATTTCAAATTAGCACGTGTTGAAGTTTTAATGATTATTTTTTTATTTCATAAGAATTATAAAAAAAATATCATAAATATGAATTAATATTTCCAATTTTCTTTTAATGAGGTTGTGGTTTTGATTAGGTATGGTATTGAAATGAAAAGATAAATTACCAAAAATAAAGTAACTATATTTTTATTGGAGAGTGTGTTCGATATTTTGGATTAGTGGTTGTAATAAATCTACAAAATATTGTGGGTTTGAATACTTTTAATAACCTCAAAAATGTATTGCCTCGTATTAAGGAGTAAAGGGGAGGTTTTCATTTAACATAGTAATATAAAGATTGGGGATTATTTTATCTAGGTGGGATGTGGAATAACATTTAAATAATGAGATGGATTCATATATATAGCTTCTTCTTCATATATTTTGAGGCTTCATGTAAATATCTATTGTAATGACTCTCAAACTCTAAACCAACAAACTTATCAAAAAGCACATGCATTGAATATTCTGAACGATCTCCTTCATATATATATATATATGTATGTGTGTGTGTGTGTGTGATTTTTTTTCTTCAGAATAAATATCCAAAATGGTCTCTTAGCTTGATTAAAAAGGGTTTGTAATATGTTAGAGTCTGATTTTTAATCCATTAAAGTAACCATTTAAAAAAAAAAGAACAAACGGTCATGCTATATGGGAATGCAATTTAATTTATTTTAATAACCTAGAAAGGAAATGAAGAGCATTCGGTCTAATTCTGAAATAATTTTGACTTGTATAGATAGAGAAATGAAATTCATTTGTTGTGAAAGAATCCGTGTTAATTAAACATGGAATACTTTAAGCATATTAATATATCTGCACATAATTTATCTAAACAATAAGAGTGTTATTTTACAATATGTTATTCATGTATTAAGAATCGCATAAAAATAGCTTAAAAAATTGATTGCAAATTAGTTTGGATTCCTTCCCTTATTCAAATAACAAATATTCGTGAACCTTCTTGAAACATAATGATTTCTCCTCCTTTTTTCATACAATTGGAAAAAAAATGTACGATGTCAGCTTTCATCTCTTCTTTCTTGGGTCATGCATCCTCTCTGAAATGAGAAAATCAGATCCAACATTCAAACTAGAAATATCCCAAGAAAAGGGAACCAATTGTTGTTAATTCCCTTAATTGCAAGAATAAAGGTAGAGGAAGTGGAGGAAATTCATTGTATCTTGTGAATGACCCAAATCCAAGCTATGCACATGATCATATGGTGTTATTGGAAAGTAAGAGGATTTTTTCTATGTTCGTTTGGATTCAAACATCAATGATGTTGTTTTGATAGGAAGGTAGGGAATTCCATAAATGAAAGGGTTCCAACTTTGCATTTTCTATGGCTATACGTGTACTTATATGATATAAAATTGGTATATTGGGAGGATGTGGTGTGAAACATCTACAATTCTCATCTTTCCTATGCACCGTACTAACTATTGGACTATCAGTATTTACATTATCTGTGACATTGGTCACTTGACTACGTTTCCTTTTATGCATTTTTCCTTCCCCATTACTATTTTGTTGGGTCTTCCATTATCCAACACTACAAATTTATCAGTCTCCCTTGTAATCTTGGTGAGATCATTACTAGAATTATACTATTATTTTATTTAGCATCATAATTGCTTATACTAAGATGTGTTGTGGCTCGTGCTTGTTACCACATGGTAATATCATATAAATGAGGTGTTAAAAATGGGTTAATAAAAATGAATACCTACAATATATTGTGAAACTAGGGGTTTTCTTAATTGGAAAGGTATTTTGGTAGGAGGCACAAAATACAATATTATGATGCATTTTCCAATACTTAGTGAAATTAGGGATATTCTTTAATATCCTATGAGCAATCGTGCTGTGTAACAAGTTCACTCACTGAACCCCCCATGAATAAATCAAACTTTTCCTTAAGGTGTTCTATAACTTCTCCTTCGTCTACTTCCCAAGGAGGGTGCCCTAGGGAATATGGGCCCACTAATCAAAGTGAAATATGCAATAGTAACTCCATAGTCCATAAAGATGAAGAATATGGTCCATTGTACAAGGTTTGGGTGACCAACCTTATTAATGCCACCAAGGTGCACATATAAATTAGGATGAAAAAACTTAAGTCAACAACAAGTTCTAAGGTGATTGATATGTCCACATTCCCTCTCACTTTGTTTAATACATGGTCCTTTGTACTCTTCTAGTTTCCTTTCTTGAGCCAATTGTTTATTTAATAAATAATGAAAACATTCAAAGAAACCAATGATGTCGTAATTGCATTAATATTAGTAATAGTGTCAAAGTAAAAAGTAACATTATCAAACAGTGATCATAAGTCCTTAATCATACTAACATGAAAAGAACATAATTCCATAGCCACATAAAAGATCATAAGTGCAGAATGAAAAAGAACATAAGTCACACGAAAGATCATAAATCTGGGGCTTAACAACCCAGGTATTACTTTTTATGTGTAAGTGAGATGACATTATAAGGATGGAACCTTATCATCGTTATCAAAGGTAGGGCTATTGTTTGTTAAAGAAGGAATTCACTGATTAATTTTGTATGTTGTTATCAACCGTCACATATATATATATTCAATTCTTATGTAATATGTGGTGGAGCACGAGAGATAGAAAAAGTATAGACATTGCAATGGAAGAGTAAGTGTGTAGTGTTGTATGTATTGATGTAATTTAAGAAGAATTTCTATAATACAAATGTTTTTCCTATTAATATACTGATACCATGTTCTAAGTAACTTGTGATTTTTCTCAATTTGATGTCCATATTGGAAAGGGCCCACCAACATGACAATTGAGTTTGTTTCATTTTAGTGTGTGTATTTTATTAGATAAATTTATGTTAGCTTGTAATCACATGTATTTCATTTAAAATTGGATATGTTTTGTGTTATTATTCAAGTACCATTATATAATCTATTGTAAGATTGACAACTTTTCTTTTGTTCTAGTTACCATAGGATCAAAATCAAATGAAAAATACTCATTTGGTAATAGTTAATATTTGAAATTCTGCAACGTAATTCTATTTCTTACCTGCTATGTTCTTATTTGTCTATTTCATATCATCGTGATAGGTTGTTTAGTTCTATAGTTTGGATTTACAAAATATATAGATGAAACAACATTCAGGGTCACTTTGTTATGTAGTCAAAGTAAAAATATAATCAAACCATCTTTATTCATCGATGTTCATAAACATTTATATAAAAAATAGATATTAATACAATAAGTGAATCACATAAATATATGAAATCTATCTAACTTTGATTTCTATGTATTCAATTTTTTTTCTCTCTTATACATTGTTTTCTATACTATAAAATCTATTAAATATTTTCTAGTATTACATGGAATGGTTCTATACTATACAAACTACATAGTATTTTACAGTATTACACGGAATGGGTACTAGAGATTGGAGATCATTTGTTGCATGAACCATGTAGTTGAATACTTAACCATGTTTTTTTGTGATAGGCATGTTTACTTGATTGCATTAGATTTGTTGTAGCGTGTTTCATTTCATTGAACTTAGATTGATAAGAGACTAGAAATTAGGTAGCAACGCTACCTTTTGGTCATTTATATGTGAATTTTGGTCATTTTTTTGTTGCTTACATCTCATTTTTTGGTCACTTATCTCTCTTTTTTGTCATTAATTTACTCATTTTTAGTCATTTTATATGTGAATTTTAGTCATTTTGTTTAGAAAACTCATTTCTCATTGTTTGGTTACTTATCTCTCATTTTTAGGTCATTAATTTAGTAGTTTTCAATTGATATTGTAATATCACTAGGGCATAGAGGAATAAAACCACCAAGATTCTTCTTGTAAAGAATGCACTATTCCATTGAGCTAGCACCCTTAAATAGAATATATTATATAATTATACGTCAGTAATATAAAAAACTAAAATGATTACTTTTATGAATATTACAATGGAAAACAAACCCAAAACTCTAGAGTTCCATGGTATTCATTTTCATTAACAATGAAACTACAACATCCATCTAGATTAAATATTTTTGTCATAATTTCATTTTGCAAACCTTTCTTTATATAGTTAAAAAAAAGTGTAATAAGAGAATTTTACTATTGCTCCACATATAAATAAATACTGGAAAGTAAACCTAAAAATCTCTATTGAAAAGGAAATAGGTAATAATGGGATAAAATTGCATACTATTAACTAATATAATCCCAAAAATATGGAAAATTGGATATTCAACATCTCAAACGTTCATTAAGATCCATATTTAACCCCAGATCTATCAAGCTCCAAATGGGATCAAATCCCTCAAGGTGCAAACCTTTCTCAGGTGTAAAGAGTTAAAGGTAAGGTTTGTGCCTCGAAGCATTTGATAGGTCCAAGGTAATGGTTTTTATCATTCTTTTTCATTGTTTTTATTTATTCAACATTTGTGTTGCAAAGAGAAATTGCATATTGCCCCCATATTGGGTTGTAAGATGTGTTGATACAAAATATGGAAAAACGGGTACTATAACAACTCGATGCACTAATCCATGTGTGGAAATTTACTTCATGATCAACATAGTAATTCACTTGAGAATTTGTTGAAGTAAAGGAGGGCATGAGAGGGATATTCGTAAACATTTTCTAAAGTTCATCATTTTCATTAAATATGAGTATGTATCTTCAGAAACAATGATAGATCCATGAACAATTTATACAAGAGGAGGGCTTGTATCCTTGTCAACATGATGAAAAGATCCAAGATTCATGGGAAATATCCAATGAAGAATAAAAAATCAATTTAGAATTTGAAGAATTCATTTCATATTTGTCACTAGATCCTGATGCTTTGAGTGTTCAAGAGTTTGATTACAAAATGTCCAAATAACTTCATGGCATGAAAACAATGAATCCTGTCATAAGTTTTGTAAAAGTGAATAAAAAAAGAGTAAATGAGAACTAAATATACCTCTTACCTTCAAAAGAACCTAATCAAGAGAAACATATTCCCCATGAAAATCAAGAACCTTGTAACTAACCACCTTGCTCTTGAGGGTCAAAGAGTAATTCTTTAAATAGAATATAATTCTATGACACCCCTAGATAGAGAGTAGATAAATATATATTTTCTGATCTTATCTGAGAGTTTAAATCCTTAAGTTTAGTGTCAAAGGATGCACATGTGATAGGGACATCTTTCCATTCCCTTCACTCTCCATATCTTGAGCTAATCAATGTATCCTAAGATTCCCCGAGGTCGACTTCGCCTAGAGGATGACCCCTTAACTTAAATGAAATGATCACGAAGAGAGATGAGAGCACAAAGATTTTATTGAGACTTTGTTCCAAATGGTCTTTAGCCCATAATAACATTCATTTCTTCAACACTTCTTGAGGACAAATCATACATATTGACTAGTCCTTTAAATCTAGTTAGTTATTCAAGTACATTTTAAATATTTGGATATGAGTATGTTTCTTATAATGCTACCTACATGGTTACAATGGATGTATTCTTATACTTAAAATAAGTATTTTTTTTTTTAGGTACGGTAGATAATAAACAAACAAACAAATAAATAAAAGTTGTATGTTGTTAGTTTATCCCTAATCATAAGTGCAACATTAATTTATGTTTCCTTTCAAATAAGTGAATTGCAATGAAGATAGTATTGGTGATTTATTTTTAAAACCAAAAATTATTCCTTGTTACAAGTATATTTTTGAACATTAACAATAGCAATTGCTCAAAGCCGAATCTTTAAAACATTATGGAGATCAACTAAAGTTTAAAACCTAGTACATCCTAGTCTAGTATAAAAACCTATTATTCAAGCATATCTATTGAATAGTAGAGGAAGAGTGAATAAAATTTATACTCATGGGGGAACACCAATATAATCACTAGTACAAAATGAGACTTAAGTGACCAAAATATGCGTATCAATTACCATGTTTGATTTGGTGATCATTGGTGGCTAATTTAAAATATCTTTTCACGTGAAAAAAATGTAGTCATATTTAGTTTGGCCATTTATGGCTTGTATCATGATCATTAATTCGGTCAGCATCTTCAAGAGCACTTGGAGTCTTTCATGCTGGAGCATCACTGTCATCGCATCATCGATGTCAATCTCATCATCATTCCTCATTTCCCAAGAGGATC
Organism: Pseudotsuga menziesii; assembly: GCA_001517045.1. Taxonomy (NCBI): domain Eukaryota; kingdom Viridiplantae; phylum Streptophyta; class Pinopsida; order Pinales; family Pinaceae; genus Pseudotsuga; species Pseudotsuga menziesii. The sequence goes on from LPNX010477981.1 coordinate 215,128, forward strand.
CATATTATCAACCTGCTCCCCCTTTGTCTAAGGAGGGTTAATATTGTTTAACTATTATTCCTTTCCGAGGAGAGTCCATATCTTTGAATTGTTCCTTCTTTTCCTTGAGATTCCATATCTTCATCATTTGTAGTACCATCATTGTTCCTCCTTACGAGGAAAGTATTTTCGAACTACACCAAGATTGTCATGGAAATATTAAAAATTTAATCGATATAAAATCTTGTTCAGCACATCAACAACTTGCTCATCAATACTCACATACTTGAGATTTATAACTCCCTTTTGTACCATATCCCTTATATAAAAGTATCAGATTTCTATGTGCTTTGTTTTCTTATGGAAAATCAGATTCTCTGTCATCTATATACAACTCTGATTGTCAGAAAGAATCATTGTGGTGCCCAAATCCATGTCAAATAGTCATGACATTAGTTTCTAAAGCCATATTGCTTCACAGCTAGTAGAGGAAGCTGCTATGTACTATGCTGAGAGAAACACTACATTGTTTCTTACTAAACAATGAGATCATTGTGGATCCTAGATAATAACATCCACTTGAGGTGATATTTCTATCTGTGGTACTTCCTTCCCAATATGAATTTGTATATCCATATAATCTATGGTCATGATATCTACCATAGTAAAGTCTCAAGTCTATTGTACCTTTTAAGTATGTCATCACATGCTTTACAGGAATCAAGTGAACCTATCTAGGTTTAACTAGATAATGAATTAAGGTGTTCACAACAAAGCATATATCTGGCCTTGTGTTTGTCAGATACATGAATGAACCAAGATTTACTGCATAAATTCCTTGATTCAGAATTATTCCTTCTGGGCTCTACAACACTTCAAGGCCGAGGAAATAGTGCATCAATCAAAGACCTTTCATCTTGAATTCTTCATCTAGATTCTTCTTTCAATATGTGACATGTTTCCCTTTTCCAATAAAAAATAGATCATCCACATACAGTAATTGTATGATCGGTTCATCATCCATAACCTTCATATAAAGGTTAGGATCATCTATACTCTTGGTAAATCCCAAGCTTGTCAAGAATTTATCTATTCTACCATACCAATCTCTAGTAGCTTGCTTCAGTCCATACATATCCTTTTCCAACTTACATACATGAGTCACTCTATCTTTAACTTCAAATCCTTGTGGTTGTTCAATGTAAACCTCTTCATTAATCACACCATTAAGGAAGGTTTCCTATACATAAATCCGGTGTAAATCCCACTTCATCATGCAAGCAAGTGCCATGATGGTTCTGATGGAAGTTTACCTTGCTACTAAAGAAAAAGTCTCTTCATAATCAATCCCCTCTTTTTAAGAAAATCCTCTATCCACAAATACTGCCTTGTACTTTTTAATATTTCCATCAACATTATGCTTGATAATGTAGATCCATTTTGAAGAAACTACATTTTTGTTTTCTAGTTTGGGTAATATATCCCAAAATCATTCTTCATTATTGACTAGTATTCTTCCATCATTGCATCATTCCATTCTTTCTTCTATGCAGCTTCCACATACCTGGTGAGTTCTTGATCTACAAGGTCACACATCAAAGATACATAACTAGAGTATGCCTTTGATATTTTTCTTGTTCTTGTGGAGCCTTCTGGAGCTCGATATTTCTCTTCTTCTTGTACGATTTATCTCACCCAAGTAGGTTTTCTCTTTCAAGTGATATTCATAGTAAGAGGTTCCTGAGGTTCCAGCATATCATGATCATCATATGCTATTATTTCAGGAGAGGGTTCAACTTCTACCATTCTAAGAGGTACATCCTCTTCATCTACTTCTTCAAGATGACACCTTATAGATTTATTAAGATATATATATTTATCAAATGTTACTTCCCTACTAATATCAACATGATGGAATCTTTAAATGTATATCCTGGAGGATTCAGAGACTTCAAAGTATCCAACAAATATTCCCTTCTTTCCAGAAGGATGCGACTTGGTTCTCTTCTCTTTCAGAATATGCACCGATATTGGACAACCAAATATCTTGACATGGCTCGCTTAAGGTTTCTTTCATGTATACATCAATTCAGAAGTCTTCAATCCAATAGAACTATGAGATAATATATTTTGCACATACATAGTTGTCCTTGCTGCTTTAGCCCATAGGTGCATCAGGAGGTCTTGGTCATGAATCATGGTCTTTACTGCTTCCATAATGGTTCTATTATATCTTTCAACAACACCATTCTGTTGGGGATTATATGGAGTGGTTAGTTACCTATTGGTTCCTGCCTCCTTACATAATGCTTCAAATTCCTTTGAAGCATATTCTCCACCATTATCTGATCTTAATGTCTTGATTGTCTTTTCTGAATGGTTCTCTATCAAGGCTTTAAATTCCTTGAATTTACCGAACACATCACTTTTGTTCTTCAATAAGTATATATTAATTCTATCACAACAATTTTGAGACAAAGCATAGAAATACAAGAGATTTAAGAAAAAATAGACATGAAATGACATAACGATACTGCAATACAAGGTTACAGCTCTGTATAATAAATAATGGAATAAAATCAATAATACAATGTCATACAGAATGCATGAATGCCAAGATAATTCCAATTAGTAAGAGGTAATTATAATTGCATGGATAGGTGTAGCTTAAATGACTCTAGCCACACTGAATGTTAGAATAATCAACCCATAGTTTACTACCTTAGACATTAATTTAATTATTTTTGTCTTATTTGCCTAGTTCATGTGTCCCACCTTGTGCAAGTTGTCATTTACCTATCCATAATGGTCAAACTTGCCTTATTTGACTCATGTATTGCTTGTGAAACCTCAAGGAATCAATTCTGCTTTATTCCTGGTCTCCTAGGCTCCCTTCTACTTTATTGCCTCCTTTTTCAGTGTTTTAAGGCAAATGGAAAAGCTAGACTAGGTGAGGTGAACTAGTTTTTTGTCCTCTTCATCCTCCAATCTTTTCTCCTTGCAAAAGAATGTATGAGTTTTCATTCCATCACTCTTTAGCTTGCCTAAGCCATTTTTCCAATTCGTGAGCTCCATGACAGATTTGGGATCAACTTTTTACACCTATGGGGGATTTGCTTAATTTTAGTAAGCCTGTTTTATGCTAGATTCGAATTGATCCTCATGCATTCAAATCCATGATGTATTTTATTTATTCAGCAACCTATTATGTTATAGGGTTGGCTATTGTACACTAAATTAATACAATTTAGTGTTCAGCTCCAATTTCAGTCTCTTTTGTGAGTGATTTTGCATGATCAATTGTTAATTGTTGTGAGTAAAATTAATCTATCACTGGGTTCAATTTCCACATGGTATCAGAGCCATTGTAGATGGATTTATCTCCTTCAAAATTGTTTTGCAGGTTCGACATCAGTGACTGGGAGCCTTCTACTGACAGCCGAGACAGATTTTCTAAGTAATGGATCAATCATAGAAAACTATCTTGACTCCCTTCAATTTCTTTGAATGGAAAGCAGAGATGGAGATACTGTTGAGAGTGAAATGCCTCTACAGGGTGACTATGGCAACAGAAGCAGAGCCCAATGCAGCTACAGATCTATTTCTGGGTTCAATTTCCACATGGTATCAGAGCCTTTGTAGATCTATTTCTCTCCTTCAAATTTGTTTTGCAGGTTCGACATCATTGACTGGGAGCATTCTACAGAATTTCAGGACAATTTATGAGCTATGGATCAATCTCAGAAGATCATATTGACTCCATTTAATTTATTTGAATGGAAAGCAAAGATGGAGATACTGTTGAGAGTGAAAGGCCTCTATAGAGTGACTATGGCAACAGAAGCAGAGCCCAATGTAGCTGCAGAGAAAATTAAATGGCACAACAGGAGGGATGAGGCCTATGGTCTCTTGTGTCTGAGTATTTACAGAGACCTCCTTTTCCATATTGATGGATTGACATCACCGAATGAAATATAGGAGAAGCTTTCTGATCTTTTTGGAAAGACAGATGAGATGAGGGGACATCAAATCGAAAATGAGCTAATTTCTCTGAGTCCAAATAGCTTTGAATCCCTGCAGCTATATTTCTCCAAGTTCAAAGCACTAGTTTTGCAGCTGAAACAGTGTGGGATCAAAAAGAAGGATGATCAGCTCGTCTTGGCCATTCTCTCGAAGCTAGGCCCTGACTGTTCAGTGTTTGTTTCGACCTTCTATGCCACAAAAATGACAGCTCGAACCTGGAAGATGCCTAGCATTGCAGATTTAATGGAATCTCTCACACAAGAAAAAGACAAGCTGGTGATGATGGGCACCATCAAACCATCCAAAGATCAAGCTCTGATTCCTAGAGATTCGAAGGTGGATTCAAAAAGCAAAAAGAAAGCTAAAAAGCCACCTGAGCAAAAGAGAGACAAGAAACAGTCTCCAAAGGAGCCACAAGGTTCCAAGAAGAACTACCAGAAGAAGAAAAACAAAGGTGAAATGAGCAAGTGCGCATACTGCAATAAGGGCAATCACGCTGAAAGCTCCTGTATGAAGAAGCAAATAGACATGCTGACCGAACTCCTGGAGAAGAATGGCATCTCCCTTCCAGAAAACTCAAAGAAGAGAGAAGGAGGATCAAGTTCAGATGACAGAGCGAGAGTTCATGCATTGGTTGCTGGCACATCGAGCTCACCCAGTTTTATCATTGATTCTAGAGCTTCAAGACACATGGTTTTGACCAAGGAGGTCTTCTCCTCACTTGACATGTCGAAATGACCACCTATAGTACTGGGAGATGACTCTCTCACTGAAAGTTTGGGCAAAGGGAGGATTGATCTTGATCATGGTCAGTTCAGCAATGTGTTGTATGTGCCTGGTCTTGCCTCCAACCTCTTGTCAGTGTACCAGATGACCCACACTGGGTCTCCTAAAAAATTCATATTCTCCCCTAATGAAGTTGAGATCACATAGATCTCAAGTGGTAGAGTCATTGCAAAAGGAGTTGCAAATCATGCTCAAAAGGTATACATGTTCTCACACTTCCTACCCTACTCAAACCCCTCTGCTCTTCTGATTCATGCTAATGAGGCTAGCAAGCTTTGGCATGAAAGATTTGGCCACCTAAACTACAAGTATCTTTCTGATCTTAGTGAAAAAGAGATGGTCATAGGGTTACACAAGATAAAATTTTCCAAAGGAGTCTGCCAAGGTTGTATCCTAGGAAAACACCTAGAGCACAAATTTGAGAGAGCTAGTCATGAGAGAACCTCTGCACCCCTCGAGATGATCCACAGTGATGTTTCTGGCCCATTCCCTCATATGTCCATGAGTCAGGCCAAATATGCATTGAATTTTATTAATGACTTTTCCATGTATTGTTGGGTTTACTTCCTGAAACACAAGTCTGGAGTTTTTGGCCTCTTCAAAGTCTTTAAGGCTTTGGTTGAAAACCAGTCTGGGAGGAAACTCAAGGTCCTCAGATCTGAAAATGGTGGTGAGTATGTCAAGTCTGATTTTATTAATTATTGTGTAGATGCAGTTATTCAGATGCATCATTATATCCCTTACACACCACAACAAAATGGTGTTGCTGAGAGGAAGAACAGATCATTGAAGGAGATGGAAACATGCATGATGGAGGCCAAAACTTTGCCACCAAAGTACTAGGCCAAAGCTATCAACTGTGCAGCCTATATTCAGAATAGGTTTCCTCATAAAAATCTTGATGGTATGACTCCCTTTGAAGCATGGAGTGGGCACAAGCCAGATGTGACCCATTTCAGGATTTTTGGCTCAAAGGCTTGGGCTAGAATTCCAACAGAGAAGAGGAAGGATTTGCAGCCCCAAAGCCAAGAGTGTATTTTTGTTGGATACTCTGAAGATTCAAAAGGGTACAAGCTGATAAATTTGAGCACAAACAAAGCCTTCATTGAAAGGTGTGTTCATTTTGAAGAAGAACCCCTTGCAGCAGTGGAAGTTGGAGAAGCCTCTTCTCCACCTGAACCTCAAAAAGTAAGTAAAGAGTTTCTTGAACATGCTGATTCTGATTTGTTTGATGGATATGAGTTTATTGCAGACCCTAATAGCCCTACAAGGCCAAAATGGAAAGCCAAGACACTACATGCAGTAGGAGAGCTAGCTGGGGATCCCAATGACCCAAGGAGGACTAGATCTCAATTTGAGAGTGGTCTGTGCATGAAGGATCCTATGTTTGCTGAAAAATTCTATTTGATGGTGGAGTATGATCCTAAAACATATGAATAAGCAGTAGGAGATCCAATATGGAAAACAACCATGAAGGAGGATTTCAGCTCACTCCAAAAGAGCAACACATGGGAGCTAGTGGATCTTCCCCCAGGGAGAAAGTTAGTCCAGTGTAAGTGGGTCTATAAGACCAAATTTGCTGCTGATGGTTCACCACTAAAGTACAAGGCCAGATTGTTAGCCAAGGGCTACTCACAGGTTCATGGTATATATTACAATGAGACCTTTGTCCCAGTGGCAAATATGGATTCCATCAGGCTAGCCTTAGCCATTGCAGCCTAAAGGCAATGGGAGGTACATCACATGGATGCAAAATGTGCCTTCCTGAATGGAGATCTCACTGAAGAGATATATATGCAGCAGCCTCAAGGTTTTGCTACTAACCCTTCTCTTGTGTGCAGGTTGAGAAAGTCATTGTATGGGCTAAAGCAAGCCCCCAGGGCTTGGTATGCCAAGATCGATAGCTTCTTGCTATCACTGAATTTTGTTCGGTGCAAATCAGATCCAAATGTCTATTTGAAGTTAGTTAATGGTTCATTAATGATCATTTTGTTATATGTTGATGACCTCCTTATTACAAGAAGCTCAAAGGCTGAGATTGCTTCCTTAAAGGGTGCTATGAACCAAGCCTTCTCCATGACAGATTTGGGGCTCTTAAGTCAATTTTTGGGGCTTGAGATTGCTCAAACCAAAGCTGGAATCAAGGTGCACCAGTCCAAATATTCCTTAAACTTGCTGAATGAATTCAGAATGAAGGATTGCAAAGCAAGCAAAACTCCTTTCCTTTCAGGAGTGAAGCTGGAAGAAGCTGATTCTTCACCTATGGTAAACAATACACTGTATAGGCAATTGATTGGATGTTTATTGTATCTGACACATACTAGACCTGATATTTCTTATACAGTAAGTGTGGCTTCTAGATACATGGATCAGCCTCATGAGATCCATTGGAAAGCAGCCAAAAGGATCCTTAACTTTGTTCAGGGAACAAGGACACATGGGATCTTCTACAAAGCAAAATCTGATCTTGATTTGATTGGATTTACTAACAGTGATTGGGCAGGTGATAGCAGAGACAGAAATTCCACATCAAGATATGTGTTCATGCTTGCAGAAGGGCCAATCAGTTGGTTAAGCAAGAAACAAAGTGCCATTGCACTCTCATCTACAGAAGCAGAGTACAGAGGACTTGTTAATGCAGCAACTCAATGTTTATGGTTGCAGGGTTTACTTGGAGAGTGTGGTTTTGAATCAAAGTACTAAACTACCATATACTGTGATAACCAAAGTACCATTCGAATCTACAAAGATCCAGTTCAGAAGCAGAGAACCAGACACATTGAGATCCACATGCACTACATCAGAGAGCTTGTGCATGATGGCACCATTCACCTACTCTTATGTTCATCTTCAGAGCAAGTAGCTGATATCTTCACCAAATCATTTTGTGAGAAGACCTTCAGCAATCTCAAATCACTGCTGGCGATTGCTGATCATGCTATGAAGCATGAGTGAAGACAAGATTTCCAAATTTTGTTTTACAGTCCATGTTTAAGGGAGGATTTTCCCAAGTTGGTTTTGCCTCTTTCCTTGGTTGTATGGACATGCAGTATGTAAAAGGGTGGATAAGCCTTGTTGCTAGGCCCTATAATTTTCTGATATATTACTCATAAGTCAGGCTTAAGGGGGGGTGTTAGAATAATCAACCCATGGTTTACTACCTTAGACATTAATTTAATTATTTTTGTCTTATTTTTCTAGTTCATGTGTCCCACCTTGTGCAAGTTGTCATTTACCTATCCATAATGGTCAAACTTGACTTATTTGACTCATGTAGTGCTTGGAAAACCTCAAGGAATCAATTCTGCTTTATTCCTGGTCTCCTAGGTGCCCTTCTGCTTTTTCTGCTTTATTGCCTGCTTTTTCAGTGTTTTAAGGCAAATGAAAAAGCTAGACTAGGTGAGGTGAACTAGTTTTTTGTCCTCTTCATCCTCCCCTTTTTTCTCTTTGCAAAAACATGTATGACTTGTCATTCCATCACTATTTAGCTTGCCTAAGCCATTTTTCCAATTCGTGAGCTCCATGACAGATTTGGGATCAGCTTTTTACACCTATGGGGGATTTGCTTAATTTTAGTAAGCCTGCTTTATGCTAGATTCGAATTTCTCCTCATGCATTTGAATCCCTGATGTATTTTATTTATTCAGCAACCTATTATGTTACAGGTTTGGCTATTGTACACTGAGTTAATATAGTTTAGTGTTCAGCTCCAATTTCAGTCTCTTTTGTGAGTGATTTTGCATGATCATTTGTTAATTGTTGTGAGTAAAATTAATCTATCACTGGGTTCAATTTCCACACTTAAAATAGTTATTTAACCACTAATCTAGACATTATTGAATCTAATTGAGTCCTAACTGAATTGGAGTGCAATAAATGACTGAGTCTAACTGAAATTAACTCAAGTACATGTCAGTCAAAAGGTGGTAGTGCATCATTAACTCTAGATATCTCCGATGAAGTGAACTACAATAATACTAGTCATCAGAAGTTGTTGGAGGTGCATTAGCTCACTCTAGTTCACCCAAATCATCCCAAAATAGACCATGAAATGAGGGAGGTTCCTTTACAACTCAATCAACTAATCGATAGGTGAAACAACAATCAATTAGCTATTTGTTGCACTTATGACACTCATATCACAGCAGAATTGCTCACTGATTGAAGGAGGAAGCCTAGTTAGCCTCTCCGATTGAAGGAGAAGGCTTAGTTGGCATCCTTGATTAAAGGAGGGTGTGGGTATGGTCATGATGATGTCATGGTGTGTTGATGATGATTCCAATTGAGTCAATAAACATAGGATAGTGGGTGATTAGGCCAAAATTGACCAAATAAAGTGTGTAAGTTGGATAATGACTCCAACCCCCCCCTTAAGCTATACTCAAGAGGAGTAAAAAAAATGCATGAAATTCTAGGGCCCCGACAACAAAGGCTATAGGTCACCTTGTACAAAAAATAACTCTAACAATTCTAAAAATAAAATGCTAAGTAAGTGAATGAAGGTAAGTGAACGGAAGAAAGTGAACGGATGTAAGTGAACTTTTTCTCAATAAATATCTTGGTGAAGATATCTGCAATCTGTTCATCTGTAGGACAGTATTGTAGAACAATGGTCTTGTCATGCACTAACTCCCTGATGTGGTGCATGTGTATCTCAACATATTTGGTCCTCTTCCTAGTAAATGGATATGTGGATATCTTGATAGCACTTTGGTTGTTACAAAATATGACTGTGGACAAAGCACTACCTGTTATTTTTTCAACATTAAGCTAGCATTATGTTAGGATGTTTACTGAGAGAATAACAAGTACAACAATCAAACACAAGAGACAATGAACACAGTGTTTTTGATTGGGGAAACCAGAAATGGAAAAAACCCCGCAACTTCCTCAGAGATAGAATCATCACAAGATGTAAAACCCCAAAACAGTAATATGCACTCCCGACAGCAGTAATCTTCTTCTTGTCTAGCCCCAATGTCTTCTCCTTCCTCAATTATGTGCTACACTTGAGTGTGTGAGTGATGTGTGCTAAATAGAGACCTCAACTCTCTGTTTATACTAATCCCAACATGACTAAAACCCTACTAGGGCCGACCTCTACTTGGAGAATCTAATAACCCTAGTGCCCCGAAACTACGGGGACTTTAACCCTTACACAATCGGAGGGTTACCCACTATGAATTGACATGACTTGTTTACATTATTGATTCTCCCAATCGGAACATCGGGGCATGACAACATGACTCAATTACATAATAGATACATACCAGAATAAACATCGGGTTACAATACATAAAATACATAGAGGAATACATTCCGAAGTTACAAATACATCAACACTCCCTCTTAACTAGGAAGGTATTCTTTTGACACAATTTTCAGCACTGGTCTTCTTCTCTACATCAACTGGATCATCTCATCATCTGCATCTCGAGTCTTCTGAGTATTCAAGTCATCTTCATTCTTCAAATTTGGATCATCTATCGATATGGATCATCATGGGACATCAACATTGGATCTGGATCATCTCTCGATCTAGATCAACATCATTGGATCTGGATCATCACTCGATCTAAATCATCATCACTTGATCTAGATCATCATCACTAGACTGGATCTGGATCATCACTTGATCTGGATCTGGATCTAGATCTGTATCATCTCTCGATTTGGATCGTCATTGTTCGATTTGGATCATCACTCAATCTGGATCTCTCGGAGTCATCATAACTGGATCTAGATCATGGCTCGATCTAGATCTCATCTGGTCATCATCATGTGTGTGCTATCTCATCATAGGAATTTCTATAGAGCCAACCTTCTTTCATGCTGGTTGTAGGCCTAACCATTAGGTAGGTCTTTTCCTAGCACTTACATCTGACCTACTCATCAGAAAGGCACTCCCAACACTTACATCTAACCTACTCATCAGAAAGGCATGCCCATCACTCACATCTAATCATGTAGTAAAATACAATCACATCAAAAAGGCCTCTCACTCACATCTGTCATGGAAGGAACTGAATCCTCTCACCATGATAGAATGGCCCGCCATTACATCTGACATGGAAGGAACTGAATCCTCTCACCATGAAATAATGGCCTGCACTTACATTGGCCATGGAAGGAACTTAATACTCTCACCATGATGGAATGGCCCACACTTACATTGGCCATGGAAGGAACTTAATCCTCTCACCACTATGGAATGGCATGCACTCACATCTGACCTAGAAGGAACCAAATCCTCCACCCTCATCAGAAAGGCCCCCAGTCCTAGACTGAGCTACCTAGTAACTGACCAGGTGCCTCCACTCTCCCGGAGAGTGGCATTTTCCCTTACATCTGTCCTACTCAATAGAATGGCCAATACTCATATCTAACATGGAAGGAACTGAATCCTCTCACCATGACAGAATGGCTCAGCCCTTACATCTAACCTGCTCGTCAAAATGGCTTTGGGACTCTGGTTGTCACAATGTATACAAGTAGCATCCATCTGGAGATCAATTAAATCAGACAGTAGCTTCCTCATCCATACTGCCTCACAACTAGATGAACAAGCCATGACATACTCTGCTTCAACTGTACTCAGTGCCACACAAGATTGCTTCCTGCTAAACCAAGAGATCACACCTGATGCCATACTGAAGCAACACCTTGAAGTTCTCTTCCTATCAATGGCACTGCCTGCCCAATTTGAATCAACATAACCCTCCAGGTTAATCTTTTGATTCGCATCATACTTGAGCCCATAATCAATCGTACCCCTCAAGTACCTCAGAATATGCTTTGCAGCAATCAAGTGAACATTTCTCATATTTGTCAAGAACTAGCTCAAGGTGTTCACAGCAAAGAAAATGTCTAGTCTCATGTTTGTTAGGTACATCAATGACCCAATCATTTGATGATACATCATAGCATCAATCGTCTCTGAAGAAGCATCATTCAATAGCTTCAGGTTCGATGCCATAGGTGTGTCCATAGTCTTGCAGTCCATCATCCGAAACATCTTCAGGATCTCTAGTGCATACTTCCCTTGTCCAAGGAAGATTCCATCCGCACTCTGCCACACCTCCATACCTAGAAAGTAATGCATCATACCCAAGTCCTTCATCTTGAACTCAGCAGCAAGATTTCTCTTCATATCAGTAATCAACCTATCCACACCTGTCATGAACAGATCATATACATATAGTAGAAGCATCATTGGGTTGCCATCTTCAACCTTGTAGTAATGGTTGGAATTTTCTTTACTCTTGGTAAAGCCCAAAATGGATAGAAAGCTATCAATTCTGTTGTACCATGTCATGGGTGCCTGTTTCAAACCGTACAAGGATTTCTTCAATCTGCATACATGAGACTCCCTATCATGTGTCTCAAAACCGAGTGGTTGTTCTACATACACTTCCTCTTCCACTACACCATTCAAGAAAGCAGTCTTGACATCCATCTGGTGTATCTTCCATTTCATCACTGCATCTAGAGAAAGTACTGATATGATGGAAGTGTATATGGCTACAGGTGCAAAGGTTTCTTCATAGTCTATTCCCTCTTTTTGAGAGAAACCTCGAGCTACAAATATTGCCTTATACTTTTCAATGCTACCGTCTACAGCATGTTTGATCTTGTAGATCCATTTGGAAGTTACAACTGACTTCCCATATGGTCTTGGGACAACATCCCAAACATCATTCTTCATGATCGATTGGTACTCTTCGATCATAGCATCCTTCCATTCTTTTTGTTTTTCCGCTTCTTCATAACTGGAACGATCTTTATCAATGAAATCACATAGTAAAGCTACATACTCGGAACAGGATCTGATCCTCTTTCTTTCTCTGTGATTCTCTTCTGGAGCCACATATCTTTCCACACCTTGGATAAGTTCTCATACCCATGCAGGTTTCATCTTATGAGGATTCTTCTCCAGAGGTGGATCTACAGGTCTTTGTGGTTCTTCAAATTCTCGATATTCTTCTCGATTTTCTTCATTCATGGTTTTATCATGAATTCTAGGTGCTTCTGATTCTTCAGGTTCTTCAATAGGTCTCTTTCTGGATTTGTTGTAAGCTGTGTCTTCATCAAATGACACACCCCTGCTTATTTCAATCTTCTTATATCCTGGGAAATATATTCTGTAAGCCTTCGAGCTTTCAGAGTATCCCACAAATATACCCTTATTTCTTGAAGGATCTAATTTAGTCCTCTTCTCTTTTGGAATGTGGATGCACACAGGATAACTGAATATTCTGAGATGGCTGACTTTTGGTTTCTTGCCGAAGAAGACTTCTTCAGGAGTCTTGTTCTCGAGTACTCTATGTGGAGTACGGTTTTGTACATACACCATTGTTCTAGCAGCTTCTGCCCAAAGATGCATGGGAAGGTCTTGATCATGAAGCATTGCTTTTGTAGCTTCCATGATAGTTCTATTCTTCCATTCCATAACCCCATTCTGTTGTGTATTATAAGGAGTGGACAACTCCCTCTTAATCCCTGATTCTTTGCATAGTTGTTTGAATTCATTTGAAGTGAATTCTCCGCCATTATCTAATCGAATGGTCTTGATCTTCTTTTCAGTATGTTTTTTGATCAAGGATTTGAATTCTTTAAACTTACTGAATACTTCATCTTTGTTCTTCATGAAGTAAACCCATGTCTTCCTAGAAAATTTATCAATAAAAGAAACATAATATGCATACCCGCTTAGAGAGTTTGATGACATAGGACCGCATACATCAGAGTGGATGATTTCCAAGATTCCTTTTGCTTTACTTTCACTACTTGGAAATGTCTTCTTTGTATTCTTTCCTTTCACACATCCTTTGCAGACCCCATCATGTTTTGCTTGTATTTCTAGAAGACCTTCGATAGCTTTGCTTGCAATGGGTAGTGCTCTGTAATGCACATGTGCAAGCCTTCTATGCCGAAGTTCACTTGGCTCTACTGTGTCATGGACCAAGGCTTGTTCTGGATGGCCCTTCAATTTGTATAATCCTCCTTCTTGTTCTCCAATTACTACCGCATCATCGATAGTCTTTCCTTTTGGCCACATGATGACTTGACCATCTATGAATGCAACCCACATTCCTTTTCCATCTAATGCTGATATGGAGAGAAGGTTCTTCTTGAGTCCTAGCACAAAAAATACTTCTTTCATTGTTAGAGATTTTCCATAGTCTAACTTATATGAATATTCCCCACTACCTTTTATTGGATATTGGTAGTCATCTCCTAGCTTTACCTTGTGAGGTGATTCATGTTCTGACAATCTTACAAAGGATTACTTAAATCCAGTCATATGTTTGGAAGACCCACTGTCTATAAGACAATCATCACTACCATGAGTAATGTTACCTATGAGAGCTGATATCAGAACATATTCATCCTCACTTGAATAATCTTCACTTTCATATTTGGATCTCTTCTTGGATGGTTCATCATCCTTTGCAGCATGATCATGATGTCTTATTTTGTTGATCTTCTTTACTATCTTCTATTTGTTAGGACAATTCCTTGCATAGTGTCCTGCTTCATCATAAGTATAGCATATGATCCTAGATACATCTCTTCTAGTATTATCTCTGTGAGAGTGCTTACCTCTAGAAGCATGAGGTCTTATTTTGCTTGACTTGGAGTGAGACTTGGAATGTACTGTAAGAGCTTGGTCTTCACTTCCCATCTTCTCTTCTCAAGCTGCTATCCGAGCTTCTTCTTGAGAGCACTCTTTCCATAGTCTATTGAACTTGACTAACTTCTTCCTAGCACAGAATCCTTGGATGAAAGAATCCCATGACCTAGGAAGGCCATTGAATGTAGTCATTACAATCTCTGCATTCTCCACTTCTTCATCAACTGCTTCTAGTTGCTCTTTGATTTGAGAAACTCTTGTGAAGTAAGACTGGATTGTTTCTGCATTATGAATATTCACATTCTTCAGTTGGTTTCTCAGGGTCATCTTCCGATTGATGTTCTTCCCTTCTAACAATTTGGTTAGGGCATGAAGCATAGCTTTAGGTGTCTTGAGAGAGGACACCTATGGGATAAGGTGATCCTTGATAGAATAAAAAATTATCATCTTTTCCATAACCATCTTCTTTTTATGTAAGGCCTTTGCCTCATCTCCCTCTGGAACTGGAACCTCCTCATGGATGTAGGAGTCTAATTCATTTTCTTCCAGGACCAAGGAGATCCTATACTTCCAGGCTCGGAAGTTATCAGCTCCCTCAAGCTTTTCATCAAGCTTGGTATGATGAGACATCCTAATTGAGAACCTCAAATGGAAATACAAAAGATTTTAGATCTTACTAGGTTTAAGATGTCGGATCTGAAACTTGAGCTGAAATCCGGTAGAGCTGGTTCAGGAGAAAATTAGGATTTTTCTTTTCTGGAGTTCTCTCCACCCAAATGCCTTGAAATTTGTCCCTAACTTCGATTTTGGGGAGGAGATCAATCCAGGAATGGGCTCACTGAAAAATTCCTCTTCTATAAAAATCCCTAATTTCCAGCAGCAGTGACAGGTTTGTTAGAATAATCAACCCATAGTTAGCTACCTTAGACATTAAATTAATCATTTTTGTATTATTTTCCTAGTTTCATGATTCCACCTTATGCAAGTTGTCATCTACACATCCATAGTGGTCAAACTTGCTAATTTTGACTCATGGAACACTTGGGAAACCTCAAGGAATCAATTCTTCTTTATCCCTGGCCTCCTAAGCACCCTTCTGCTTTTTCTGCTTTATTGCCTGCTTTTTCAGTGCTTTAAGGAAATTGGTAAAGTTTGACTAGGTGAGGTTAACTAGTTTTTTGTCCTCCACATCCTCCACTCTTTTCTCCTATGAAAAGAATGTATGAGTTGTCCTTCCATTACCTTTTAGCTTTCCCAAGTGCTTTTGCCAATTCGTGAGCTCCTTGACTGATTTGGAAACTACTTTATGCACCTATGGGGGGTTTGCTTAATTTTAGTATGCCTGCTTTTGAATAGATTCGAATTGCCTCCTCATGCATTTTAATCCCTTATGTAATTATTTATTGCAGTAGCCTATGTAGTTACAGGGTTGGCTATTGTACACTGATTCAATACAGTTTAGTGTTCAACTCCATATTCACTCTTTTGTGAGTGATTTTGCATGTATAATTGATAATTGTTGTGAGTGTAATTGTTCTATCACTGGGTTCAATTTCCACATGGTATCAGAGCCTTTGTAGATCTATTTCTCTCCTTCAAATTTCTTTTGTAGGTTCGACATCATTGACTGGGAGCATTCTACAGACTGCCGAGACAAATTCTGAGCTATGGGTCAATCTCAGAAGATCATCTTGACTCCATTTAATTTATTTGAATGGAAAGCAGAGATGGAGATACTATTGAGAGAGAAAGGCCTCTATAGAGTGACTATGGCAACAGAAGCAGAGCCCAATGTAGCTGCAGAGAAAATTAAATGGCACAACAGGAGGGATGAGGCCTATGGTCTCTTGTGTCTGAGTATTTCTAGAGACCTCCTTTTCCATCTTGATGGATTGACATCACCGAATGGAGTATGGGAGAAGCTTACTGATATTTTTGGAAAGACAGATGAGATGAGGGGACATCAAATTGAGAATGAACTGATCTCCCCGAGTCCAAATAGCTTTGAATCCCTGCAACTCTATTTCTCCAAGTTCAAAGCACTTGTTTTGCAGCTAAAACAATGTGGGATCGAAAAGAAGGATGATCAGCTGGTCTTGGCCATACTCTTGAAGCTTGGACCTGACTATTCAGTGTTTTTTTTACCTTCTATGCCACAAAGTTGATAGCTCAAGCTTCGAAGATGCCTAGTCTTGCAGATTTCATGGAATCTCTCACACAAGAACAAGACAAACCGGTGATGATGGGCACCATCAAACCTTCCAAAGACCAAGCTCTGGTTGCTGGAGACTCGAGGGTGGATTCAAAAAGCAAGAAGAAATCTAAGAAGCCACCCAAGCAAAAGAGAGACAAGAACAAGTCTCCGGAGGAGCCTCAAGGTTCCAAGAATAACTATCAGAAGAAGAAGAACAAAGGAGAAATGAGCAAGTGCGCATACTGTAGTAAGGGAAATCATCTTGAGAGCTCCTGTATGAAGAAGCAAATAGACATGCTGACCCAAATCCTGGAGAAGAATGGCATCTCCCTTCTAGATAGCTCAAAGAAGAGGGAAGGAGGATCAAGTTCAGAATATAGAGAGAGAGTTCATGCATTGGTTGCTATCACATCAAGCTCACCTAGTTTCATAATTGATTCTAGAGCTTCAAGACATATGGTTTTGACCAAGGAGGCATTCCTCACTTGACATGTCGAAAGGTCCACTAATAGTACTGGGAGATGAATCTCTCACTGAAAGTTTGGGCAAAGGGAGGATTGATCTTGATCATGGTCAGTTCAGCAATGTGTTGTATGTTCCTAGTCTGGACTCCAACCTCTTATCAGTGTATCAGATGACTCACACTAGGTCTCCAAAGAAGGTCATATTCTCCCTTGATGAAGTTGAGATCACAGAGATCTCAAGTGGTAAAGTCATTGCAAAAGGAGTTGCAAATCATACTTCGAAGGTATAGATGTTCTCACACTTCCTACCCTACTCAAACCCCTATGCTCTTTTGATTCATGCTAATGAGGCAAGCAAGCTCATGCTAATGAGGCAAGCAAGCTTTGGCATGAAATATTTGGCCACCTAAATTACAAGTATCTTTCTGATCATAGTGAAAAAGAGATGGTCATAGGGTTACCAAAGATAAAAATTTCCAAAGGAGTCTGCCAAGGTTGTATCCTAGGAAAACACCCAGAGCATAAATTTGAGAGAGCTAGTCATGAGAGAACCTCTGCACCTCTTGAGTTGATCCACAGTGATGTTGCTGGCCCATTCCCTCATATGTCCATGAGTCAGGCCAAATATGCATTGAATTTCATAGATGACGTTTCCAGGTATTGTTGGGTTTACTTCCTGAAACACAAGTCTGAAGTTTTTGGCCTCTTCAAAGTCTTTAAGGCTTTGGTTGAAAACCAGTCTGGGAGGAAACTCAAGGTCCTCAGATTTGAAAATGGTGGTGAGTATGTCATATCTGATTTTATTCAATATTGTGTAGATGCAGGTATTCAGATGCAGCATTCTATCCCTTACACACCACAACAGAATGGTGTTGCTGAGAGGAAGAACAGATCACTGAAGGAGATGGAAACATGCATGATGGAGGCCAAAAATTTGCCACCAAAGTACTGGGCCAAAGCTATAAACTGTGCAGCCTATATCCAGAATAGGGTGCCTCATAAAAAACTTGATGGTATGACTCCTTTCAAAGCATGGAGTGGGCACAAGCCATATGTGACCCATTTCAGGATTTTTGGCTCAAGGGCTTGGGCTAGAATTCCAACAGAAAAGAGAAAGGATTTGTAGCCCCAAAGACAAGAGTGTCTATTTGTTGGGTACTCTAAAGATTCAAAAGGGTACAAGCTGATAAATTTGAGCACAAACAAAGCCTTCATTGAAATGTGTGTTCAGTTTCAAGAAGAACCCCTAGCAGCAGTGGAAGTTGGAGAAGCGTCTTCACCACTAGATCCTCTGAAAGTAAGTGAAGAGATTGTTGAACATGATGATTCTAATATGTCTAATAGTGATGAATTTATTGCAGATACTAAAATCCCTACAAGGCCAAAATGGGCAGCCAATACCATTCATGCAGCAGGAGATCTAGCTGGGAATCCTAATGATCCTAGGAGGACTAGATCTCAATTTGAGAGTGCTCTGTGCATGAAGGATCCTATGTTTGCTGATAAATGATATCTGATGGTGGAATCAGATCCTCAGACATATGAAGATGCAGTAGGAGATCCCATATGGAAAGCATCCATGAAGGAAGAGTTCAGCTCACTCCAGAAAAGCAACACTTGGGAGCTGGTTGATCTTCCCGCAGGGAGGAAGCTATTTCAGTGTAAGTGGGTGTACAAGAACAAATTTTCTGATGATGGTTCACCTATGAAGTACAAGGCCATATTGGTAGCCAAGGGGTACTCACATGTTCATGGCATAGATTACAATGAGACCTTTGCACCAGTGGCAAAGATGGACTCCATCAGGCTAGCCTTAGCCATTGCAGCTTCAAAGCAATGGGAGGTACATCACATGGATGTAAAGTGTGCCTTCCTGAATGTAGATCTCAATAAAGAGATATACATGCAGCAGCCTCAATGATTTGGTACTAACCCATCTCTTTTGTGCAGGTTGAGAAAGTCATTGTATGGGCTAAAGCAAGCCCCCAGGGCTTGGTATGCCAAGATTGATAGCTTCTTGCTATCACTGAATTTTGTTCGGTGAAAATCAGATCCAAATGTCTATTTGAAATTAATTAATGGTTCATTAATTATCATTGTGTTATATGTTGATAACCTTCTCATTACAGAAAGCTTAAAGAATGAGATTGCTTCCTTGAAGGGTGCAATGAACCAAGCCTTCTTCATGACAGATTTGGGGCTCTTAAGCCAATTCTTGGGGCTTGAGATTGCTCAAACCAAAGATGGAATCAAGGTGCACCAGTCCAAGTATGCCTTGGATTTGCTGAACAAATTCAGAATGAAGGATTGCAAGCCAAGCAAGACTCATTTCCTTTCAGGAGTGAAGCTTGAAGAAGCTGATTCTTCACCTATGGTAAACAATACACTGTATAGGAAATTGATTGGATGTTTGTTGTATCTTACACATAATAGACCTGATATTTCTTATGCAGTAAGTGTGGCTTCTAGATACATGGATCAGCCTCATGAGATTCATCGGAAAGCAGCCAAAAGGATCCTTAACTTTGTTCAGGGAACAAGGACACATGGGATCTTCTATAAAGCAAAATCTGATCTTGATTTGATTGGATTTACTGATAGTGATTGGGAAGGTGATAGAACATATAGAAATTACACATATGGATATGTGTTCATGCTTGCATAAGGGCCAATCAGCTGGTCAAGCAAGAAACAGAGTGCCATTGCACTCTCATCTACAGAAGCAGAGTACAGAGGAGTTGTCAATGCAGCTACTCAATGTTTATGGTTGCAGGGGTTACTTGGAGAGTGTGGATTCGAATAAGAGTACTCAACTACCATATACTATGATAATCAAAGTACCATTCAAATATACAATGATCCAGTTCAGAAGCAGAGAACCAAACACATTGAGATCCATATGCACTACATCAGAGAGCTTGTGCATGATGGCACCATTCACCTACTCTTCTATTCATCTTCAGAACAAGTAGCTGATATCTTCACCAAAGCATTTTGTGAGAAGACCTTCAGCAATCTCAAATCACTGCTAGGGATTGCTGATCATGCTGTGAAGCATGAGTGAAGACAAGATTTCCAAATTTTGTTTTACAGTCCATGTTTAAAGAGGATTTTCCCACTGGGTTTTTACCTCTTTCCTTATTTAAATGGACATGCAGTATGTAAAGGGTGAATAAGCCTTGTTGCTAGGCCCTATAATTTTATGATATATTACTCATAATTCAGGATTAAGGGGGTTTTTAGAATAATCAACCCATAGTTAGCTACCTTAGACATTAAATTAATCATTTTTGTCTTATTTGCCTAGTTACATGATTCCACCTTATGCAAGTTGTCATCTACACATCCATAGTGGTCAAACTTGCTAATTTTGACTCATGGAGCACTTGGGAAACCTCAAGGAATCAATTCTGCTTTATTCTTGGCCTCCTAAGTGCCCTTCTACTTTTTCTGCTTTATTGCCTACTTTTTCAGTGCTTTAAGGCAATTGGGAAAGTTTGACTAGGTGAGGTTAACTAGTTTTTTGTCCTCCACATCCTCCACTTTTTTCTCCTATGAAAAGCATGTATGAGTTGTCCTTCCATTACCTTTTAGCTTGCCCAAGTGATTTTTCCAATTCGTGAGCTCCTTGATTGATTTGGAAACTACTTTATGCACCTATGGGGGATTTGCTTAATTTTAGTAAGCCTGCTTTTGACTAGATTCGAATTGCCTCCTCATGAATTTGAATCCCTTATGTAATTATTTATTGCAGCAGCCTATGTAGTTACAGGGTTGGATTTTGTACACTGATTCAATACAGTTTAGTGTTCAACTCCATTTTTAGTCTCTTTTGTGAGTGATTTTGCATGTACAATTGATAATTGTTGTGAGTGTAATTGTTCTATCACTGGGTTCAATTTCCACAAGGTCCAAAACTGAAAAACCTCAGAATCAGATTCTGCTTCGACAGAAAGATGCACCCTAAGGAGGAGAGTTGTTCCACCTTACTTTTGCTGAAAATATGTGGAGGAAGATCCATAAACTAGGAATCCCTAGTTCCCGCAGCTGCACAATGTCTTCTTCTCAGGTTAGCTCTGATACCATGTTAGTTTTTCAACATTAAGCTATAATTATGTTAGGATCTTTACTGAGAGAATAACAAGTACAGCAATCAAACACAAGAGACAATGAA
Organism: Pseudotsuga menziesii; assembly: GCA_001517045.1. Classification (NCBI taxonomy): domain Eukaryota; kingdom Viridiplantae; phylum Streptophyta; class Pinopsida; order Pinales; family Pinaceae; genus Pseudotsuga; species Pseudotsuga menziesii. Next base: position 236,382 of record LPNX010477981.1, read on the forward strand.
CACAGTGTTTTTGATCGGGGATACCATAAATGGAGAAAACCCCACAACTTCCTCAGAGATAGAATCAGCACAAGATGTAAAACCCCAAAACAGTAAGATGCACTCCTAACATCAGTAATTTTTTTCTTGTCTAGCCCCAATGTCTTCTCCTTCCTCAACTATGCACTACACTTGAGTGTGTGAGTGATGTGTACTAAATAGAGACCGCAGCTCTCTATTTATACTAATCCTAACATGACTAAAATGCTACTAGGGCTGACCTCTACTTTGAGAGTCTAATAACCCTAGTGCCCTAGAACTGTGGGGACTTTAACCCTTACACAATCGGAGCGTTACCCACTATGACTTGACATGACTTGTTTACATTATTGATTCTCCTGATCGGAACATCGGGGCATGACAACATGACTCAATTACATAATAGATACATCCTAGAATAAACATCGGGTTACAATACATAAAATACATAGATGAATACATTCTGAAGTTACAAACACATCAACACTACCAATCCCAAACTTTGAAAGGATGCCTTGCAACCAAACAGCTTGGATGCAAGCATTCACTGCTCCCCTGTACTCAACTTTTGTTGAAGACAATGCAATGGAAACCTGATTTTTGCTAGACCAGCAAATGGGGCAACCACCAAACATAAATACATACCTAGAAGTGGACTTCTGATCTATGGAATCCCCTGCCCAATCTGAATCACTGAAATCGACCAACTATAGCTCAAAATATACATCATAGTGAATGTCATAGGATCTAGTGCCCTGAATGTATTGAAGGATCCTCTTGGCTTACTTCCAATGGATCTCATGAGGTTGCTACATGTATATTGATACAACATTCATGGCATAACAAAAATCAGGTCGCGAATGTGTCAAGTAAAGCAAGCTTCCGATCAGCTGGCGGTAAATTGTTGGATCCATCGGTGGAGTTGCTTTTCAATCCTTTCTTCTTAAGTGAAGACTGTCTATAGGGTTGGATCCATAATTATACCAAATCTCCTACTTCAAAGCTCCGCTCAACCCTGTGTCTGTCTGCATACAACTTCTACTGATTCTGGGCTGTTTGTATGTTCTCTTTCAGGATTTTAAGGATATCCTGACTGTCTTGTATCCAATCCTTTGCCTTAAGAGCCCTTCTATCTTCAAATGCTAAATCTGCAAAATCCAATGCCTCATAGCCATATAATGCCTTGAAAGGTGTCATCCTAATAGACATGTGGTAGGTAGTATTGTAGCATTATTCCCCTAAGTGTATCCATTTAATCCAGGTTCACTGCTGCCCTTTTACATAGTTCCTCAGATACCCTTCAATCCACTTGTTGACAATCTCATTCTTTCCATCACTCTGAGGATGATAACTTGTGCTGGTAGCAATATCGGTTCCCACTAACCTGAATAGCTCCTGCCAGGAGGCACTGGTGAATCTACTATCCTGATCACGAATAATGGTCTTGGGTAACCCATGTAAGCTGAAGACCTATTTGAAAAATAACTCGGCTACCCAGTCCGCGGAGTAATCAGATGATATAGCAAAGAAATGGGTGAATTTGGCCAGTCGATCAACCATGAAATATAAGCGATCTTGCCCTTGGACCTTGGGAAAAACTGTAATGAAATCCATGGAGATACTTTGAAGAGTGAAAAGGGAAAGGGAATGGTGCAGCCTTGCAATAAGACATGTTAAAATTCACTAACAGGTCTGCAATATATTTAGAATAATTTACCATTATCCTTCAAAGTCTTGTTCAATTTTGAGCCCCAAAAACTATTTCAACAAGACCAAATCGCTCATCTCAAATGCATCATGGAGGGCAGTTTTTATGAAAGAAATCGAAGAAAGTGTGCTTCTTGTTATCAATATATCATCAATATATAATACTATGATTAGAATATTACCATCATACTTTTGCAAATACACATTATGATCATATTTTCATCTTTGGAAGTTTTGTGGAAGCAGAAAGGCATCCATCTGGGCATACCATGATCTTGGGGCCTGTTTCAACCCATATAATGACTTCTACAAATTGTAAACCAAATAAGGATCTGATATATAGCCCTCGGGCTGCTTCATTTATATTACTTCATTCATGTGTCCATGTAGGAATGTTACAGAGAGAAACTTCCTATGGCTTGGGGTGTAGCACAATAGACAACTAGACCTAAGAAATCAATCCCTTCCCAATATGCAAGAGAAACCAAACATCTAGCTCTAAAGGATATTGAATCATACCTTATTCATGATGATTGAAGTATATCCCCATTGATCTTTTTCCAATCCCTCTTGCGCTAACAATTTTCTCTCAACAACAACAAACAAGATAAGCATGCTGTAAAATATGGTGTTAGATCTACTCTAGCATATATAATCAACAATGTATAAGCAATTAAACACATCCATGGATTCAATATTCATTAAAATGCACATTATTGGACAGGAAAATATATTTCTATTAATTAAATCATAGATTACACAAGTGACAACCTCTGTTATCACATCTGCTAACCAGAGAAACTGAGTCCTCCACCTGGGCCTCCACCACCTCAATCCTCCATCTCTCGATAGAAAGCTCACAAGCAAAGGAAAGCTTGGGAACAACACAAAGTGCTCCAAAGGAATGTAGACTCAAGTATATGCAAGCTACAACAATAATGGACTATAGTTTCCTTGCTCTTCAATTCCTCCTCCTTCAATGTATCCAAGGGGTTCCTTATATAACACTCCAAAGGGGTAATGGAGGTTCAAATCCGAGGGATCTTGAGGCATATGGAAGGCCAAGAGTCAAGTGGTTTGGAAACACATCAAGGAAAACTCCAAAAATATTTGGATTTATGCACACATCTCAATGTACATGTCTTTGAGGTCAAAAGTCACATATACACATGAGTATGGGATTAAAAGTCACATACAACAATAAACAGGTCTTTTTAGGGATGAATTTGGAAACATCAAAGTATAATATCAGTCCATGGGGTCCAAAGAGTCTACAAAGGGATATGGAAGGCCATAAATATGTGATAAACCATGTGTTGTTTGGTGAAATCATCTATAAAAAGGAAGTCACGCTTGACATCTATATGATGTACCTCCTAGTGCTTGGATGCTGCAATGGCCAAAACTAGTTGGATGGAGTCCATCTTTGCCACCGGTGCCAAGGTCTCATGATAGTCCACTCATTGGACCTGGGAGAAACATTTTGAAACCATACTTTCCTTATATTTTCAGTTTGTTCTGTCAACATAAGCCTTTGTCCAAAACACCCACTTGCATTGAACTAATTTCCTCCTAGGTGGAAGAGAAACTAGCTCCCAAGTAGCATTTTTCGGAAGAGAATTAAACTCTTCGTCCATAGCAGCTTTCCATCTCGGATATTTCCAAGAATGGTAGTAGGAATTAGTATATGACCCAATAATTATATAACAGGTCTTGGAAAGAAATAAATCATGACAAGAGAGAGAAATACATGCTCTTTGAAAATCAGATCGGGTTCTTCTTGGATCAACAGGATTTCCAATGTTTTCCCCAGCGGAAGAGAATGTCTTTTTGGTCAAAGTTGGGAGACTTTTTTGAACTTAAGAATATAATTATGAACCTGATATATATTTCTCTCTGATATGATATATCATTTCTGCAAAATTAGAGCCTTCACTCCCACTTTCATCACCCAATTGATCAACAAAACAGGAGGGAATTTCAACAGAATTTTCTTCAACTAGTTATACCTCTTGGAGAGGATGTTCAACTCAGACACTTGTTTCAATGAAAATTTGTTTTACTATGATATTTAGAATATTGAATCCCTTATATTCTTCTATATATCCAATTAACAAACATTCAACACTTTTTGGTTGCAAATATTTCCTCTTGTCATGTGGAATTTGAGACCATGTAGTGGACCCAAACACCCTGAAATTTGACACATCCAACTTGTGTCCAAAATAGGATTCGAAGGGAGTCTTTCCTTTCATGGAAGAGTGAGTTAATATATTTTGAATGTGTTTATAAAAATTCATGGCCTCATCCCATAAATTTTCAGCCAAAATCTTGGCTTCATGCATGTAGCTGGTGGTCATTTCCTTGAGGGCCCGATTCTTTCTCTCCGCTACACCGTTATGCTGCGGAGTGTAGGGAATGGAGTGTTGGATCTTGATCACAATTTATGAATATATTTGTAGAAATTCAGAACTAAGGTATTCCCCTTCATTATCATATCTTATATATTTAATCTTTCTCCCAAAGGCATTCTCAACCAGTGCTTTCAACTCAATGAATTTTTCCAAAACTTCATATTTTTTCTTGATGAAGAAAACTCAAGTGTATCTAGAAAAATCATCTATGAAGGTGAGTAAATACCAAGATATATTAATTTATGTGGTGTTCATTGGCACTCTGATGTCATAGTGGATCAGCCCCAAGATACTTGATGCACGGCTTGCCTTTCCCCAATCAAACTTGTGCTCAGGGTGTTTTTCCACAATACAACCTTTGCAAATTCCTTTGGAAGTTTTGATGGTTGGGAGGCCTTCAACCATGGAATTTTTCTAAAGTTTCTGCAAGTAGTTGAAGTTTAAATGACCAAATCTCTCATGCCATAGTTTATTGACCTCATTTCCATGAGTCAGAAGAGCGGTGGGATTTGCATCAGCCATAACATTGGTAAACTCATAGGCCAAAGCATGATGGTTTGCTAAGACTTTTGCAACAAGTTTTTCGGATGCAATATTAATGATTTCTACATCATTGGGGATGAAATTTACTCGCTTGGGAACTCTGGTATGAGTCATTTTATATACACTCAGGAGTTTGGAGGCTAAGGAGGGTACATAGAGAACATAAAAAAACTGCCATGTTCAAGATTTACTGTACCTTTTCCTTTCGAAATGATGGTAGAATAATCTCCCATGTGAATGGGAATGCTTCTGTTGGTGTGCAGGGATGAGAAGGAATATATGCTTTCCATCATGTGATTTGAATCTCTAGAGTCTATGAGCAAATATTTTGGCTTTGAGGTGCTTGTCATGAGGTCATGCCCTCTTTCTTGCTGGGTATCCCAATATTAATTATCTCTCTTTCGAACACTCTTCAGAAGATTGATATTGTTTCTCTCGAGGATAGAATTCATCTCACCAAGATTCTTCTTCATGCAGGCATGTTTAGGGTGGAATCCCTTCCCTTAATAATAACACTTGACTTTTTGTTTTCCTTGGTTTCCTTTGTTCTTGTGTTTCTTCGATCCGGAAGACTCTTCTTGTTGCCGATTATTTCCTTTAGGCTTTGGAGCATCAAATTTAGCTTTTGGATTCTTCTTCTTTCCTTTACCCTTAGAATATTTGGGCCCTGAAGCAAATAGAGATTGATATTTTGAGGATCTGATGATCCCCATCTGCACAAGCTTGTCATGTTCGTTTGTGAGGGACTGGATGAAGGCATCGAGAGAAGGAATTTTTCAATTTAAGATTGTTAGTTTCCCAGTATGGAATGTAGAAACAAAAATTGAATAATCCGAACCAATTTTTGAGAGGATAGATAGGATGAGCTGATCATCATCCTTCTCAACCTTGCACTACTTCAACTGGAGAACCAAGTGCTTGAATTTTGTGAAAACATCCTTCATAGTTTCATAGTTTCCTAGATTCAAGGAAATAAGCTCATTTTCAAACTGATAGATCCATAGATCATCTTGCTTATCAAACAAGGAAGCGAGCTTATCCCAAATATTGTTCAGATTCTTCAATCCCATGATGTGGAATAGAAGATTTCAGGAGATAGACAAACACAAGAAACCATAAGCCTCATCCAGCTTATTCTAGTACTTTATCTTCTTAGATACAACATTTGGCTCTATTTTCTTGTTCATTGTGACCTGGTAGAGCCCTTTTGAACAGAGATAAATTTCCATGTCCTCCTTCCATTGGTGGTAATTGAAAGGAGTGAGAAGATTCATAGTAGAATCCATGGAAATGATGTAGCGAAGGAAGTCAAGAACCTGTAAAAACCTACAATCAACAAAAACAATCACTGTAAGGTCGGACAACCTACACATTTCATATTTTCATCACACCTAGAATAATTGATCAAGCAATATTTATCAACAATTCCTTTACTTGGGGTATTAAGATGTAAGCATTTGACTTCTAGTGCAGTGTTGGAAATTTTGAGCTTTTTGCTCAGTTTTGCACGTTAGATTCCTCAGAAATCATGTTTTTGAAGAATGAGCTTCATCCTGCCATGGATCTGATACCATATTAATTCTATCGTAGCAATATTGAGACAAATCACATACTTACAAGAGATTCAAGACAAATTAGACATGAAATGACATAACGGTACTTCTATAGGAGGTTGTAGCTCTGTATAATCATCAATAATGGAATAAAATCAATAATACAATGTCATGCAGAATGCATGAATGCCAATACAATTGGAATTAGAAAGATTTCATTCGAATTGCATGGATGAATGTAGCTTAACTGAATGTAGCCACACTGAACACACTCAGTTAACCACTAATCTAGCCATGATTGACTTTAACTGCATCCTAACTAAATCAATCCCTAATCTTCTCCAAGAAATTTGGAATTGGAAGGAATCAAATGTGTAATCTCTCATTCTGGAAATATGGAACAAATCTTCTTTCCATTGGAGTCCTGCTGACACATTGTTGAATCTGGACCTGCTCAAAATCTTCTTCCTAAAAATGATGCCTTCAAAACTCAACTATTGCCTTAGAATGATAGCTTTAACTTTGACCACCTTTGTGACCTATCCTCTAGATCTGGGATTTAATAACATACTTTATTTGATACTTTGCTCTAAATTTAAATGCCCTAAAATCTAAACTTGCTAGTTGTCCCTTTTGAATTTGCTACGAATTTGAATTTAACAAGTTGTATTAGATTTTTCAAGCTTGATATTGTTGAAACTTTGATAATAATTTTTTCCATGCAATTGCAATCCTTTGAGACCTCCTCTATATCTGAGAATTTGTGACAGACATTTGCACTGGAACCAATCCCTATTTCAAATTCGTCTCTAGAACTTCCATAAGCAAAAGGACCATTTTTCATCAATATGTTGGCTTTGTCATTACGGGAATTTCACTGGCACTTACAATATTTCTACAACACTCCCAGTGACAGTTGATTCATCAGTTCACTGACGTGTTGCTTCTTGCTATCATGTAAGCTCTACTCTAGGAACTCCAAATGAGTGGTTATTCTCTATTAGTATTTACTATTTATTAAAAAAATTGTTCAAGGGATAGTCAACACGATGTGCATTATCAATGGATCCATGGGTTCACCCTTGGGAGACCTCCTTTGAATACTGAAAACCAACTTGGCATTGAGCACTCTTTACCCCTGCTAAAAAAGCTTGATAATTGAAAGTTCAACATTTGTTGTTTTTAATATTTATTTTTGTATGTGACATTATCCCACATGCCTTAGGAAAGAGGGTATTTCATTTTTTGTATTTACATCGATGTATTTGCAATATGAAAATCTGCAGTGCATATAGAATGGGATATATGTCGATGCCTTCCTTGTAACTTCATTCTCAAAACTAGTGGTGTTTGCTAGGTTCTTGGTCACGAGTAATTGTTTTCACATTGGGATGTTTTAGGATTTTGATTATCAATGTCCAAATAATATTTTGGAAAAAATGAAAAAATCAATGGTTCCTGGATAGAAGCTCGGGATCTATGTAGGATTGGAATAAAAACTTAGCTTAGGTATAAAGTCCCCCATTTTTCATTTTCCAAACATTAAATTATTATAAAATAACAATTTCACTTTTAAATTATTATAATAATTTTAAGAATATTTGACTTTGAAAAAGACAAGGTAAAGATGAGTTTGATATTTTAAACAAAGAGATATAGGCCAAAGAGAAACATACATAGGAGATGACCAAAATGGAGATTATGTGACTGAATGAGATTTCAACAAGGCTTGATGATAGGTTTGGAAGCTATTGGAACCCAATTCATAAATTATATAGCACATTTCCAACAAATCATTAGAGGGAAGCAATGAGTATTACATAGCACTCTATCACCATGATTCAGCTCGCCATGGTCGCAAATTGGCCAACTACCCATCTCAGACATTTTTAAAAGGGAACGAGACAGAGAAAAATGCACAGTTGGGATAGTAAGTTATACTTCCTTTTCTACTAATTATAATGCATATCAATTTGGAATGATCCCAAAATAAAATAATTTAGGTTGATATTTATAAAACCTCAAAATGAATCAATTCATTTTCTAATAGATCATAGATATGGTATTTCATGGTAGGATACTGTACAATTAAAGCACTGGTTTTCTAGTTTTCAAAGGTGTTACTGAAGTTCAATATAAAAATAACTAAAGCTCCTTGTTATTGTAATTCAACCAGTCATTTCGCTCCCAGCTTCAGAAGGAAACAATTAATTTTTCAATAGATCATAGATATGATAATCCATAGATTTTGGAAAATTAAAGCTCTCATTTTCTAGTTTTGAAAGATCCTTGTTATTGTAATTCAATGAGTCATTAGAATCCTAACTTACTGTTCTGTGGTCTGGACAATTTGTTCTACACCAGGGTTCAGGTGAATTGTCAACAGTTCCCAGAGAATCAATCAAAACTGTTAACATGCATGGAATACTGATACGTGGTCTGAGACCTATTGCATCTAATGGAGTTATAGGAAGGGATCCTAATGGAGTATTTGATGCAATTCCTATTAGAATATACCATGGGAAAGCTACTAGAAGTTCTGTACTGAAAGAGTCCAATGATTTGAAACACTCTGCACACAGATTGAAGGTCTTCTTAATGTTAATTATCCATATTTATCCATATATACATAGCCTAAAATTATTCTTGTGATTTGATGCAATCCAATTTTTAAAATGCTAAATGCCTTAGAAGTATAACATAGCTGCAATAGATGTTGCAGACTATGGGAGGTAGCGGCCTTGAAATCACTGGTCGTTACTTTCAAGTGGCTTTAAAAATTTTCATGCTGCTTCATTATTAGAGCCTTGTAATTCTAACAATGCAAAACATGGAGACATAACTTAGGCTATGAAGGTGTATATAGATACATCCAGTCTCTGTGAGTAAGTCTCACAAGCTCTTAGAGTTTGAGTTGAAATTTTTATCCATTTTTTTCATTAGCCAATCTAGATGTGAGCACACTGTATTAGCTCTACTTTTGGAAATTTCTCAAGCAATTTTGAAATATAGTCATGCTAATTCAAATATTGATAGGTTAGTTTCTCTATTAACTTTACAGGTTTTGTGGATTAATCCACTAACACCGTGTAAGAACCCCAACTACCCATAGAAGAGAAAGCACCTGGAAAGGAAGATCATTGTAAGATGTATGGTAGGCTGTTTAGACACTTAGGAGTTAGTTAAGATCAACTTGTGTAATATATCCGTTAGGTAAAGTGTGTTTCTTTACTAGGCATTAGTAAATATTCTAATCCGACGGTCACAATATGTTCTAGACATAGGGTGATCCAACAGTTCAACTTCTCTTAGATCATACCTACCCTTGATCCATGGATTAACACTTGATTGGTTCACGATATCTATTTAAAGAGCAGGGAGGGTCCTTGGCTAGTTGATCGATTATGAGAAGCTCATTTGTAACTTTCTTTCTTTCGCATAACAAATTGCTCCAAGTAGCTATTTGGCTGGGGCCATGGACTGTTTCCCTCTAAGGGGTTTTATGCACATCAAAATATCGGTGTGTTGATCTGTGATCTATTTGTATGAGTGGTTTCTCTTGGTGTTAGGTATTTTGGGAGTACCCTATGTACCCGAGCATGGTATCAGAGCATTTATGAAGAGCTGCTTCTATTTGTGATCTAGATCTTGAATCGGTGTTCCCGAAACTTTGAAAGGGTTTCTGGTTCTAGAGTTTCAATGCATTCGTGGCCTCTAGGAGCTGTTCCATTACGTCTGGAGCACCGTTTCTATTGGGAAATAGTTTTAGTTTCATAAAAAAACTATTTTTGTTTGATCCATAAATACCCATTTCGGCAAATCTGAAGGTATAATGTTACAGTGACGGATTTGTTTTGTTTTTTTTTCAAAATCTCTCATATTTTTATCAGTTCTGTTATTTATATTTTTATTGCTTTTAGTCTTGGATTGTTACCTTCCCTGTCTGCGTATGCTCTTTGTCGTTCACCTTGCGCGAATGCAACAAATCAGAAACAGAAAGGGAAAGGGTTTTCTCTACTTCATATGGTCTTTGCCATGCACCTTGTGTGATCTCAATGAATCAGAAACGGAGAGAAAACATAAAAATTTCAGGTAAGCTAATGAGATATAACCCCACAAGTGTGGAATTTTTGTTTTGTTTTTTGGCTTGTGGTGTGATTTGTAGGAAAAAGAAGCAAGCACGAAAAACCGAGAGAGAAGAGTAAAAAAAACCCTTCCTTATTCTCTTATTTTACGTACCTTTTAAACTTAGCTCACTTGGTCCAAAGTTGCTTTATTCCTTAATAGGTATTGAGTTCAAGTCTTATTAAGTTACTTTTTAATAGTGCATGCAATTTCTATTTTAAGTTAATTTATTGTAAAAGTGCATCTCACTTAAAAATAAAAAAATAAACAAAAGTGAGTCACTTAGGTTTTTTTATTGCCACACTATTAAAAGTACCACTATTGTAAAAGTGAACATAACTTATTTTATAAAAGTGATTCACTTAAAAGAAACTTTCTTGTAAGTGATTGTCAAAGGTTCATTTTGGAAATAAGGGGGTTCTTTTTTTTAGTTGGTCAAATTAATATCTACCATGTCACTATTTGGGATATCTTCAATATTTTATTTGATCAAGCATAACTTCATCATTTGGAATCAATTTTTAGTGCCATTTTTTTTTAAACATCCTAATTTTTTTATCTATTTGCATCCAAAGAGTTAGTTTCTATTTTTTCAACCATTATTTTACAGTATGGCCACCCCTTGTGATATTCTACTTACTAGTTCTAACTATTTCTCATTGAAATCTCGTATGGAAGATGTTCTACGAAGTTGGATACTTTTCAGACTTACCTCAGGGAAAGAAATAGAACCCACTGATGACGATAAGAAAATAAAATGGGAAAAATATGTGATGAAGCTCGTGTATTGATTGGGATGTCAATCTCTACTGATTTGTGATTTCACATATCTGGAATTGATGAACCTGATAAAGCTTGGGAAAAGTTGGAATCTGTGTTAGGTAAACACAATGAAATTCAAGGTCATCAACTTGAGAATGAGTTGATTTATTTAAATCCAAGTGATTTTTCATGTATTCAAGATTATTTATCTAAGTATAAAACTCTTAGACTCTTATGTAAAGAATGCAAGATTAAGAAAGAAGACAAATAATATATTTATCATATTCTTTCCAAACTTGGACCTAGATATTATGTTTTTGTATCTGCATTTTACTTCATGAAAGAATCCTTGACTGTAGCTAGCTATCAAGAGCCTAGTATTGAATCATTTTGTGATTTCTTAATTAGAGAGAAATATAAGCTCATTCATATTGGAATAATTAACAATGCAGATACATCTGGGAAATCCTTATTGTCCCAGCAAAAAGAAAAGCCCAAGCATCCCAAGAAACAAAATTTTCACAATAATAAGCCAAACAAGGGTCCCAAACCCTCTCAATTAGATCCTTTTATTAAAAAATGACAAAGGATACAAGCCAAAAGGTAAAAGACTGAGCATCATTGCAATTTCTGTGGGAAAGATAATCATGATGAATCTAAGTGTTTCAAGAAGATGGCAGCCTTGGAAGTAGTAATGAAGAAGCAACACATCAACCTAGATTCGTCTTCAGAATCTACCTCTCATGGACATGCACTTTGTGCTTCTGGTTATTCTTATATTGTATCTTCTTGTTATAATGCAAATGAATGGCTCATTGATTCTGGAGCATCTTATCATATGGCTACGGATCAAGCCATCTTTTCTACTATGCATGAATGTAACACCAAACAAATATTTGTTGGTGATGATAGTTCTCTAAGTGTTGTAGGATATGGAACAGTTCCAGAAGAAAATGGTCATTTTAGTGATGTACTATGTGTTCCAATAATTTCCTGTAATTTGTTATCAGTCTATCAAATCACTCATTCCAGTGAAGGTAAAATTGTAATGTTTACACCTCACCAATTTCTAATCAAGGATTTTAAAGATCCTCAACATGCCCTATCTACCGAAATTGTTGATGATATTACCAAGTTGTATAAATTTAACAACTTTGGGTCATCACCTTTTCCTTCAGTTTTTGTTTCTCATAGTGATAACTTGAGAAAACTTTGGCATGAGCGATTTGGTCACTTAAATTATCGCTCATTGCAACAACTTTGTAAAGACAATATGGTGACTGGTGTTCCGATGGTATATTGCAAGGATGGTGTTTGTTCCGGTTGTGTACTTGAAAAACATCATCAGGAAATTTTTGACAAAGGTGCCTCTTGGAATGCCTCGGTTCCCTTCGAGCTTGTGCATAGTGACTTGTGTGGTCCTCTTCCATCTGCTTCCTTTTTTGGTTTCAAATATTTCTTAGCTTTCATTGATGACTACTCCAGGTGCACTTGAGTTTACTTCCTAAAACTTAAGAGAGAAGTATTTAACATGTTCTTAGCCTACAAGGCTCTTGTTGAAAAACAATCTGGTCATCAAATTATTAAGTTAAGATCTAACAATAGAGGAGAATATGTTAACAAAAATTTCACTACTTTTTGCACTGAACAAGGAATACAAAAACAACACACTATTCCATATACACCATCACAAAATGGTGTAGCTGAACAGAAGAACCGCACTTTAAAAGAAATGGCTAATTGTATGATCCAATCTAAGGGACTAAGTGTTCAATATTGGGCTGAGGCCATAAATTGTGCAAATTACATAGTTAGTCACACACCCACTAAATTTTTACAAGGTATAACACCAGAAGAAGTATGGAGTAAAATTAAACCAGATGTAAGTCACTTCCGTGTGTTTGGTAGTAAAGCATGGGCTCACATTCCGGATGAAAAATGGAAAGCATTGCAGCTTAAAAGTGAAAAGTGTATATTTGTTGGATATTCTAAATATGTAAAAGGTTATAGACTTCTTCATCCACACTCTCATGATATAATCATTAAAAGAGATGTTATATTTGATGAAAATCTCTTGGCCTGTGAGCCTAGCTTGGCGGGTGTGCCGTCTTTGGCATACAAGAGCATGATTTGGTGATTGTTCCTTCTTCTACTTCCAACTTCCTTGATAGGTTTCCAACTCTAGTTTCTAATGATGACAATGAGGATGAAAATCCATGTCCACCTGCTCACGTTCCTCTAATTGCACCAACACAAGTTCTTCCTTGATGGGTCTGTTCAACATGTGAAGTAGCTAGTGATGTTGCTAGTGATCCTAGAGATCAATGATGTACACGTTCTTAGTTTCAGTAATTCTCTTCTCTTTTGGCTCAAGTTTCCGAGAATCATGACCATAAACTTTTGTAGAAGCTTCATGAAATCCATATTGGGATGCAGCTATGGATGAATAATATCGTTCCTTAATGGCGAACGATACTTGGGATCTTGTTCCTCATCCAAAAGGAAGAAAACTTGTTAGATGTAAATGCATATATAGAACTAAGTATGCATAAAATGGAAGTGTTGAAAGACTTAAGGAAATGTTAGTTTCCAAAGGTTTTCCCAAGTTGAAGAGATTGACTACAATGAAACCTTTGCTCCTATCACAAAGATGAACTCCATCCACCTTGTTCTTTTTCTTGCAACCTTACATAGCTAGCAAGTCTATCAAATGGATGTCAAGTATGCCTTCTTACATGGCGATTTACAGGAGGAAATTTACATGGAACAACCTCCTAGATATGTTCAGAATAACTCTAGCCTTGTATGTCTCCTTAAGAAATCCTTATATGGCGTTAAGAAAGCTCCTAGAGCTTGGTATGCCAAAATGGATAGCTTTCTCCTTGACACTAGTTTTTCTAGATGTCATTCTGAACCCAATGTCTATACCAAAAAGTAGGAAACCATCTCATCATACTTTTTATTTATGTTGATGATCTTACCCTTACTGGTAGTGACCCTAAAATTTTAACCCATGTGAAATCCAGTCTTAAGCAAAATTTTGAAATGTTAGACTTATAACATTTGCATTATTTTCTTGGTATCCAAGTCTTGTAAACCAAAGAAGGAATATTTATTTCCTATTCTAAGTATGCCTGTGACATTATTTGTCACTTTCACATGGAAGATTGTAAACCAACCCCTTCTCCCTTCCAGTGTGGAGTCAAACTTTCTGCCACTTGTACTTCCCCTAAAGTAGATGCCACCTTATATTGTCAACTTGTTGGTAGTATCTTATACTTGACTCATTCCCGTCCTGACCTTTCCTTTGCCATTGGTTGTGTTGCTATTTTTATGAAAACACCTCATGAAAGTCACTGGAAAGCAGCAAAAATAATACTTCAATATATTTGAGGTACAATTCAGTTTGGGATTCATTACAGTACAGGGTGGACACCTTTGTTGGTTGGTTTCACTGATTTAGATTGGGCCGACGATCTTGATGATTGAAATTTTACTGTAGGTTATGTTTTCAGTCTGGGATCTAGACCTGTCACTTGGGCTTGTAAGAAACAACAAGCTCTTTCTCTTTCTTCAGCAGAAGTAGAATATCGAGCCATAGTTAATGCCAGTCAAGAATATTTATGGCTTCGACATATCCTTTTAGAGTTTGGATTTGAACAGCAACAGCCTAATTCACTTTGGTGCGACAATGAAAGTGCCATCAAGCTTTCCAAATATCCAATTCTACATCAACACAACAAGCACATTGAGCTACATATGCACTTCATCAGAAATCTTGTTCATGATCATGTTCTTGAAGTGCTCTATTTCCCTATAGATGATCAAGTTGCAAACATATTCACCAAGTCTCTTATAGAAGCAAATTTTTATAAACTTTTATCTATATTAGGAGTTCAGGAATGTGTCATTAAGGGGGTATAGGCTCTAATTCCTCCTTCCTTCTCCTAATAGTGTCACTTTTGTAAATCCTTCAATCCTATCCCAAGTTGTTCTTAAGGGGTGGATGTTAGGATATTTAGACACTTAGGATTTAGTTAAGATCAACTTGTGTAATATTTCCATTGGGTAATGTGTATTTATTTAGTATGCATTATTATTCATTTGTAAATATTATAATATGAAGGTAACGATATCTTCTAGACATAGAGTGATCCAACGGTTCAACTTCTCTTAGATCATACCTACCCTTGATCCATGGCTTGACACCCAATTGGTTCATGATCTCTATTTAAAGAGCATGGAGGGTTCTTGGCTAGTTGATTGATTATGACAAGCTCATTTGCAACTTTCTTTCTTTTGCATAACAAATTGCTCCAAGTAGCTATTTGGCTAGGGCCATGGATTGTTTCCCTCTCGAGGGTTTTAACCACGTCAAAACATCGGTGTGTTGATCTGTGATCTGTTTATGTGAGTGGTTTCTCTTCGTGTTCGGTCTTTTGGGAGTACCCTATATGTATACACACTGCTTGGGATATGCACACTAATTCAACTTATCATGGAAGCACACCAACAACCATGGATATGTGCCCCTCTTTCATAATATTATATGTTGCATGCAAACATCAAACTCAAGTTCACGTTTGTTGAAAGCTAAATTTGAACAGTTATGTAATTTGAAAATATCCCAAGTTCGGTGCATGAAGGAAGTCCCCATCTTTCTCCTTACAAAACTATTCTGCACCTCCTTTAATCCACTAGCACCATTCTTTTATATTATTATATGGATGCATGCAAAAATCAAACTCAAATTCATTGAAAGCTAATTATGGACAATTGTTGTAATTTGAAAATATCCCAATGTTAGTTAAGGCATACTATGTCTCTATTGATCTCCTACATAATTATTGTGGGCCTCCTTTAATCTGCTAATATTAAGTTTTTTTTTTCTATGGCATTGTGAGACTCTATTTTTTAGTATGGTATTGCTCAAAACATATCATATAACATTACGAGGATAAAGGTCAACTGAATTCTCAGTTTGCATGTGACTATTTTCTGTGATATGAAAGGTCAGCTGAACTTTCCTCTTATAAAAGATAGCTACCTGTGAAACATCATTCTTTGTAATCGTATTAGTATTGTATTCGCTGTAACCAAACTAATGGAGGATTTGCAAAGATGGTCATTGCTGCTTATGTAAATAATCTTTTTCCAAATGACAAGATGCTCTGCTTAAATGTTTATGACAGATCCACTCAAATTTTATGATGATGAAACGTTCTATGTCAAATAAACTTAATTTGATAGTTCAGTTTAACGAATTTTGATTTAAAGAATCACATTAAGGTTATAATTTATAGCATTTCCACGAATAAATTGGAAATATATATTTATCTTTTTTACCATCGAAACCTCTTTGACCAACAACTTTTATCACCATCCAATTTTTACACCATTTATTTGTTACCACTGAACTCAGTACATCTTGGGAACATTTGTTGATCCTCTTTAGGATTGATGAGCTTCATTATTCTTTGGATTTCCTCTTGTGGAAAACAATCTGTTTCAGGGATATTATGATTCCCTAATAAATTAAATGTAATAAAATAAATGTTATTTTACATCTAAATAGAATTATACCATATTTTCCCCTGGTTGGAGTTTTCCTCATGAAATAATTGGCATATAATGTAAAAAAAAATTGTCATTAAGTGATTCGTAATAGAAATTTCCCATATTTTCTCCTTCTACGTTTAACAGTCTTTACAACATTTGTTTGTTATACCACTGAATTCAGTACATCTTGGGAACGCATGTTAATCCTCTTTAGGTTTGATGAGCTTCATTATCTTTTGGATTTCCTCTTATGGAAAACAATCGGTTTTGGAAATATTATGATTCCCTAATAAATTAAATATGATAAAACAAATGTTCATTTACATATTAAAGAGAATTATAACATATTTTCTCCTGGTTGGAGTTTTCCTCTTGCAATACTTGGTATATAATGTAAAAAATTGTTTGATTCGTATTAAAAAGTTCTCATAATTTCTCCTGCTATGTTTACCTCTCTCAATAATTGGAATCTAATGTAAATTCATTGGTCATTAATGATTCGTCATAGAAACATTTTCAGTTTTTGTTTTCATGTTATAAATAGCTTGCATGTTTTCATGATTATCCCAAAATAGAACTATTTTAGTTCCGTAGATGATGTGACATCATTGCAAAATCAATGTTTAAACTAGAGAAACATATTAAAATATAAAATGATGTTGGAAAAGAAATCCATGGCCCTGGTGTACATTGAGGCTTAAAATTGAATTGCTATCTTCAGAGAAGTTTGTTGTACAAATCATATTCTCGACCTGTAACATAATAACACTGAAGTAATTACAGTGTTCTTCACAATTTCAAATCAACAGGTCCTGCACGTTGGTGTTGTAATTACACTCCAAATACAACCTCTCGTGCTCGATATCTAGCACTGATCAATAGTATTACCTAAAAATTGCAGAAGAATTGTCTCAACCTTAAATATGAAGGAGGTGTTAGCACTAGAAGATAAATCAACCAAACAAATGACTAGTTAAGAATGGAAATACTATGCAATAACAAACATAGGATCCATCATCCATGATTTAAGCAAAAGTACTAAATGATTTTTTCTTTCCTTTTGCAGAAAAGGTTAATTATATAGTGAACCCAGGTTGCCACTGTATGAAGATAAATGAGCCAACATTCTTAATATCTCTCATTGCAAGGACTATAGAGAGGTACCTATATGTATGCAATCTTCTTTTCATTAGATCATTTCAAATGCTTCATAGATTCATGTCCTCTATAATAGATACCCTGTAATAGATTCGTGTCCTCCGTAGTAAATTCCCTTACAACAATTTATGTTGCCAAGAAGTTCTGCGGCCACATACAATCGTCACTTCCATTTTCTATTACCCAGTGATCATTTTCTCTATAATTTTCATCTCTTCAGTGCTCTCTTCCTCTCAGCCCTTTCCTCTGCCTCAATTAGATCCAACTCCCTTTCATCCTCTTCCCTAGCAATTTTTTCATTGCAAATACGACCGTGCAGAAAACAATAAGCACAATGTTCAAGTTCATCTTCAATGACCAAAGAAATAAAACGTGAAAGTTACCTACTTCACAAAGGAAAGAACTAAACATTACCTCCTCTCTTTAGTTTGTATAGTACTAAACCCAACCTCCATGTCATGGTCATCATCATCAGCCATATGCTTATATTTATTTGGATTATACCTGAAAGCATTAAGAAATTATTAGGATCAATAAAGGCTAAGAAGACATTATAATAAAACAATAGTAACAAAATCTCAAGGGCCATATTTCAATCATGTTAATAGTATTTCACAAGGAAAAAAAGTAAAAGAGACATTACCCAAACATTTGTTTAATAAGGCCACTACCGTTTCCCTCATCTTCTATATCATCATAGTCATCATCTAAAGGACTCCTTTTCTTGGGTTGGTCATAACACGACTCACGAGATAGAGGGGCCTTTGCAGGATTTACCTGTAAGATGAAATAAGAAAAGCAGATCTCAATTAAAAATGTGATAACAATATGGAATTGAATTGATATCAGAATGCACAAACAAAGAATTTTAGAACCAAGACAGAATAGATCAAACCTAAGACTCAGGAAGCAGTTTTGATGGTGGTTTTGGTGCTGGTTTTCATGCCAGTTTGGGTGGGACATTTGTTCCCAATTTTTTCACTGGTTTGGACAACTACTTTTCCATCACTAGAGTCTTTCTTTTCTCTACTTGAAATGTCTGCGATGGAGCCTTAATAGGGACTGTCTTTTGCATATTTGTAGGTTAGGAGTTTGATAAATGTTGTTGATCCTTCCAAAGTTTTCTACCATTTAGTAAAGGTTCCTTTATCTTAACAATATCCCAGTTTACACCCTTTACACCATTTCTCCTTGGAGTTACATCCTTTGCACGATTTCTCCCTTGGTTATGCAAGGAACCATTAGTCTGAATAATAGAACGCCCCAATCGAGATCCTAGTTTACTTGCTTGATTATTTGGATTAGATGATCCATTTATAATGGAATGTGGAGATATTGTATTTGAACCAACCTTGGCAGACATTTGTCCAAAAGGTTTTACCATTCCTTTAGTTTCTTTGGAAGAAGTTATTGGCTTACTGGATGTTGCATATTTATTTCATGCGCCCATAGAATTTTTCCGGATTGTTTGTTTTTTTTGAACATTACCTATAAAAGTAAATGATTTCAATGATTCATAAAAAAATTTTGAGCTAAAAACAATGGGGTTATCTTAATAATTACAAAATTGGCCTTACCTGGTATGGATTTGGTAGAAGATTTAGGATCAGACGTGGACCCTTTATCAGGTACAGGAATTTTAGGATTGTCAGAAAAGAGGAAGGAATAGTCCCTTATTTCTTTTAATTTCCGTTCTTTTGACTTGGTATATAAAAGAGAACTTTTAAATAGAGACACAAATAGATTGTTAAAAATGACACTTTTCAAGAAAGCATACAATAATTGTAACTCAAGGAATGAGATAAATCTAGGACAAACTTGAAAGATGCTCTTTTCATGTATTATCAAACAAAGAATGGCTGCTTTGAAAAGCGGTTTGAGCCAATTGTTAGAATAATCAACCCATATTTTACTACCTTAGACATTAATTTAATTATTTTTGTCTTATTTGCCTAGTTCATGTGTCTCACCTTGTGCAAGTTGTCATTTACCTATCCATAGTGGTGAAACTTGCCTTATTTGACTCATGTAGCACTTGGGAAAGCTCAAGGAATAAAATTTGCTTTATTCCTGGCCTCTTAGGTGCCCATCTGCATTTTCTGCTTTATTGCTTGCTTTTTCAGTGTTTTAAGGCAAAAGGAAAAGCTTGACTAGTTTTTTGTCCTACACATACTCCTCTCTTTTTTCCTTGGAAAAGCATGTATGAGTTGTCATTCCATCACTCTTTAGCTTGCCTAAGACTTTTTGCCAATTCGTGAGCTCCATGACAGATTTGGGATCAGCTTTTTACACCTATGGTGGATTTGCTTAATTTTAGTAAGCATGCTTTATGCTAGATTCGAATTAATCCTCATGCATTTGAACCCTTGATGTATTTTATTTATTCAAAAACCTATTATGTTATAGGGTTGGCTATTGTACACTTATTCAATACAGTTTAGTGTTCAGCTCATTATTCAGTCTCTTTTGTGAGTGATTTTGCATGATCAATTGTTAATTGTTGTGAGTAAAATTAATCTATCACTGGGTTTAATTTCCACATGGTATCATAGCCATTGTAGATCGATTTCTCTCCTTCAAAATTGTTTTGCAGGTTCGACATCAATGACTAGGAGCCTTCTACTGACAGTCGGGATAGATTTTCTAAGCTATGGATCAATCACAGAAAACTATCTTGACTCCCTTCGATTTATTTGAATGGAAAGCAGAGATGGAGATACTGTTGAGATAAAAAGGCCTCTAAAGGGTGACTATGGCAACAGAATCAGAGCCCAATGCAGCTGCAGAGAAGATAAAATGGCACAACAGGAGGGATGAGGCCTATGGTCTCCTGTGTCTGAGTATTTCCAGAGACCTCCTTTTCCATCTTGATGGATTGACATCACCGAATGAAGTATGGGAGAAGCTTTCTGATCTTTTTGGAAATACAGATGAGATGAGGGGACATCAAATCAAAAATGAGCTGATTTCTCTGAGTCCAAATATCTTTGAATCCCTGCAGTTATATTTCTCCAAGTTCAAAGCACTTGTTTTGTAGCTGAAACAGTGTGGGATCGAAAAGAAGGATGATCAGCTCATCTTGGCCATTCTCTTGAAGCTAGGCCCTGACTATTCAATGTTTATTTCGACCTTCTATGCCACAAAACAGACAGCTTGACCTGGAAGATGCCTAGCCTTGCAGATTTCATGGAATCTCTCACACAAGAACAGGACAAGCTGGTGATGATGGGCACCATCAAACCATCCAAAGATCAAGCTCTGATTGCTGGAGATTCGAAGGTGGATTCAAAAATAAAAAAGAAAGCTAACAAGCCACCTGAGCAAAAGAGAGACAAGAAACAGTCTCTGAAGGAGCCACAAGGTTCCAAGAAGAACTACCAGAAGAAGAAAAACAAAGGCGAAATGAGCAAGTGCGCATACTGCAATAAGGGTAATCACACTAAAATATCTTGTATGAAGAAGCAAATAGACATGCTGACCCAACTCCTGGAGAAGAATGGCATCTCCCTTCCAGACAGCTCAACGAAGAGAGAAGGAGGATCAAGTTCAGATGACAAAGAGAGAGTTCATGCATTGGTTGCTAGCACATCAAGCTCACCCAGTTTTATCATTGATTCTGGAGCTTCAAGAGACATGGTTTCGACCAAGGAGGCCTTCTCCTCACTTGACATGTCGAAAGGACCACCTATAGTACTGGGAGATGACTCTCTCACTGAAATTTTGGGAAAAGGGAGGATTGATCTTGATCATGGTCAGTTCAGCAATGTGTTGTATGTGCCTGGTCTTGCCTCCAACCTCTTGTCAGTGTACCAGATGACTCACACTGGGTCTCCTAAGAAATTGATATTCTCCCCTGATGAAGTTGAGATCACAGCGATCTCAAGTGGTAGATTCATTGCAAAAGGAGTTGCAAATCATGCTCAAAAGGTATACATGTTCTCACACTTCCTACCCTACTCAAACCCCTCTGCTCTTCTGATTCATGCTAATGAGGCTAGCAAGCTTTGGCATGAAAGATTTGGCCACCTAAACTACAAATATCTTTCTGATCTTAGTGAAAAAGAGATGGTCATAGGGTTTCCCAAGATAAAAGTTTCCAAAGGATTTTGCCAAGGTTGTATCCTAGGAAAACACCCAGAGCACAAATTTGAGAGAGCTAGTCATGAGAGAACCTCTGCACCCCTTGAGCTGATGCATAGTGATGTTGCTGACCCATTACCTTATATGTCCATGAGTTAGGCCAAATATTCATTGAATTGTATTGATGACTTTTCTAGGTATTGTTGGGTTTACTTCCTGAAACACAAGTCTGAAGTTTTTGGCCTCTTCAAAGTCTTTAAGGCTTTTGTTGAAAACTAGTATGGGAGGAAACTCAAGGTCCTCAGATCTGAAAATGGTGGTGAGTATGTCAAGTGTGAGTTTATAAATTATTGTGCAGATGCATGTATTCAGATGCAACATTCTATCCCTTACACACCACAGCAAAATGGTGTTGCTTAGAGGAAGAACAAATCACTGAAGGAGATGGCAACATGCATGATGGAAGCCAAAACTTTGCCACCAAAGTACTGGGCAGAAGCTATCAACTGTGCAGCCTATACTCAGAATAGGGTGCCTCATAAATATCTTGATGGTATGACTCCCTTCGAAGCATGGAGTGGGCACAAGCCAAATGTGACCCATTTCAGGATTTTTGGCTCAAAGGCTTGGGCTAGAATTCCAACAGAGAAGAGGAAGGCTTTGCAGGCCCAAAGCCAAGAGTGTCTTTTTGTTGGATACTCTAAATATTCAAAAGGGTACAAGCTGATAAATTTGAGCACAAACAAAGCCTTCATTGAAATGTGTGTTCAGTTTGAAGAAGAACCCCCTGCAGCAGTGGAAGTTGGAGATGCCTCTTCTCCACCTGAACCTCAAGAAGTAAGTAAAGAGTTTGTTGAACATGCTGATTCTGATTTGTATGATGGAGATGAGTTTATTGCAGACCCTAACATCCCTATAAGGAAAAAATGGGAAGCCAAGACACTACATGCAGCAGGAGAGCTAGTTGGGGATCCCAATGACCCAAGGAGGACTAGATCTCAATTTGAGAGTGGTCTGTGCATGAAGGATCCTATGTTTGCTGAAAAATGCTATTTGATGGTGGAGTATGATCCTCAAACATATGAATAAGTAGTAGGAGATCCAAGATGACAAACAACCATGAAGGAGGAGTTCAACTCACTCCAGAAGAGCAACACATGGGAGCTAGTGGATCTTCCCCCAGGGAGAAAGTTAGTCTAGTGTAAGTGGGTCTATAAGACCAAATTTTCTGCTGATGGTTCACCACTGAAGTACAAGGACATATTGGTAGCCAAGGGCTACTCGCAGGTTCATGGTATATATTACAATGAGACATTTTCCCCAGTGGCAAAGATGGATTCCATCAGGCTAGCCTTAGCTATTGCAGCCTCAAGGCAATGGGAGGTACATCACATGGATGTAAAATGTGCCTTCCTGAATGGAGATCTCACTGAAGAGATATATATGCAGCAGCCTCAAGGTTTTTCTACTGACCCTTCTCTTGTGTGCAAGTTGAGAAAGTCATTGTATGGGATAAAGCAAGCCCCCAGGGCTTGGTATGCCAAGATCGATAGCTTCTTGCTATCACTGAATTTTGTTCGGTGAAAATCAGATCCAAATGTCTATTTGAAGTTAGTTAATGGTTCATTAATGATCATTTTTTTATATGTTGATGACCTCCTCATTACAGGAAGCTCAAAGGATGAGATTGCTTCCTTAAAAGGTGCTATGAACCAAGCCTTCTCCATGACAGATTTGGGGCTCTTAAGTCAATTTTTGGGGCTTGAGATTGCTCAAACCAAAGCTAGAATCAAGGTGCACTAGTCCAAGTATGCCTTGAATTTTTTGAACAAATTCATAATGAAGGATTGCAAAGCAAGCAAAACTCCTTTCCTTTCAGGAGTGAATCTGGAAGAAGCGGATTCTTCACCTATAGTAAACAATACACTGTATAGGCAATTGATTGGATGTTTATTGTATCTGACACATACTAGACCTGATATTTCTTATACAGTAAGTGTGGCTTCTAGATACATGGATCAACCTCATGAGATCCATTGGCAAGCATCCAAAAGGATCCTTAACTTTGTTCAGGGAACAAGGACACATGGGATCTTCTATAAAGAAAAATCTGATCTTGATTTGATTGGATTTACTGACAGTGATTTGGAAGGTGATAGCACAGACAGAAAGTCCACATGAGGATATTTGTTCATGCTTGCAGAAGGGCCAATCAGCTGGTCAAGCAAGAAACAGAGTGCCATTGCACTCTCATCTATAGAAGCAGAGTACAGAGGAGTTGTTAATGCAGCAACTCAGTGTTTATGGTTGCAGGGATTACTTGGAGAGTGTGGCTTCGAATCAGAGTACTCAACTACCATATACTGTGATAACCAGAGTACTTTTCGAGTCTATAAAGATCCAGTTCAGAAGCAGAGAACCAAACACATTGAGATCCATATGCACTACATCAGAGAACTTGTGCATGATGGCACCATTCACCTACTCTTCTGTTCATCTTCAGAACAAGTAGCTGATATCTTCACCAAAGCATTTTGTGAGAAGACCTTCAGCAATCTCAAATCACTACTGGGGATTGCTAATCATGCTGTGAAGCATGAATGAAGAAAATATTTCCAAATTTTGTTTTACAGTCCATGTTTAAGGGAGGATTTTCCCAAGTTGGTTTTTCCTCTTTCCTTGTTTGTATGGACATCCAGTATGTAAAAGGGTGACTAAGCCTTGTTGCTAGGCCCTATAATTTTCTGATATATTACTCATAAGTCAGGCTTAAGGGGGGGTGTTAGAATAATCAACCCATAGTTTACTACCTTCGACATTAATTTAATTATTTTTGTCTTATTTGCCTAGTTCAGGTGTCCCACCTTGTGTGAGTTGTCATTTACCTATCCATAGTGGTCAAAATTGCCTTATTTGACTCATGTAGGACTTGGAAAAGCTCAAGGAATCAAATCTACTTTATTCCTGGCCTCCTAGGTGCCCATCTTCTTTTTCTGCTTTATTGCCTGCTTTTTCAGTGTTTTAGAGAAAAAGGAAAAGCTTGACTAGGTGAGGTTGACTAGTTTTTTGTCCTACACATCCTCCTCTCTTTTCTCCTTGGAAAAAAATGTATGAGTTGTCATTCCATCACTCTTTAGCTTGCCTAAGCCTTTTTTCCAATTTGTGAGCTCCATGACATATTTGGGATCAACTTTTTACACCTATTGGGGATTTGCTTAATTTTAGTAAGCCTGCTTTATGCTAGATTCAAATTTATCCTCATGCATTCGAATCCTTGATGTATTTTATTTATTCAGCAACCTATTATGTTACAGGGTTGGCTATTGTACACTTATTCAATACAGTTTAGTGTTCAGCTCATTATTCAGTCTCTTTTGTGAGTGATTTTGCATGATCAATTGTTAATTCTTGTGAGTAAAATTAATCTATCATTGGGTTCAATTTACACACCAATAGCATACCAAATTATAAATTTTTCCATTGCATTCTAGTTTTCATGCATACCTCATCAACAACCTTGCATGGAGTTGGATCTTTGTCTTCATATTTTGTATCTAATTCAGGTTAAGATACCCTCTAAAACCAACATGCAAAAAATCAATGGAAAGCCATTAAAAGTAACATGAAATAAAACCTAAAAAGTACCATATAAAAATATATTTATAAATGCAAATAAGCAAAAGAAACATTTAAATATATTTCTAAATGTTAATAAACAATAATAAACAATAGGAAGAAGAGTTCTGAAAAATTATTTTGGGTCCAAGTTGGAAAATTTTGTTGCAATACAATTAGCATCATTCCTTGCACATGTTTCTACAATAACTCTTCTTGCAACCACTATTTCAGAAGGACCAAAGAAAGGACCATAGTTGCAATAAAAGAGCATTCCATTATATCGTAAACTAGAATTCTCAAAAACTTGAAAACAATTCGTAATAATGGAAGTATACCACAAAATTCCAAATACACAGTTAACTTACCCCTCATTGTATGGGAGCTTTCTATTTGAATCCTTTTCCAAAAAAATTTGGTCCGAATTGTTTTTCATCAATTTCTGCCTTAATTTCTGCCGCTGAAGTTCTTTCAATTTTTCTCTCCTCTCTAAATATTGCTAGTGTTCCCTAGCTGCAACATGGTCTTCATCAGGTTCTGACTCTTCATATTTTCCTGGCTCTTCATCATCCTCCTATTCATACTCTTCTTCTTCTTCTTCTTCTTCCACTTCTTCAGGTTCATCATCTTCATCTGAAATATTTGAGTAATCCCATTTCTTCCTATAAAAGTCCTGAAAAAATTAAGTGTACATTATCACATTTTTCCAAAGACAAGAAGCGGAGATCAATCTATTTCACAATAAATCCCAAGTGACTTTAATTTAACAACACAAGAAATAATACTTCCCGGCCTGCCATATACACTTTCCAAGAATATTCACTGCTAGCTCAACAAGTTTCCTGAAAAAATATTCAAGAAATTAATATAGCATAATTAACACTAGGTTATCAGTTCATTGTATGTATAAACATCATATGTTGAGACCATGCACTTAATACTGCATCAAATGGTAATAGGAATTTCAAAATTGTACATAGCTCTCAAGAATTAGTTTATCATAAATACTAGTTATTGGTAAGTTGTAATAGTAATAATTATGTAGTTTGTAGATTGCTATCTATCATAAATTTGTTTGAATATCATCATTGTCAAGTAATAACAACTTCTTAAAGGGTTCTAGCTCAATGGTAGAGCGCCTGCCTAATTATACAGAGGAGGTCGGTGGTTCGATTCCTCTGTGCCCTATCATAAATTTGTGACTACAAAAACAACTAAATTCACATATATACGGCTATTAGTATCTAATTTCCTATATATTATTCATATTTAGCTTAGTCATTAATATGTTATCATCTAGTAGTTTATTTAGTCGTATATTTGGTCATTAATTGTTGGAAGTAGTGACTAAATCAGTGACTAAATCAATGACTAAATGTGGACTAAATCTATGACTAAATCAATGACTAAATCATTGACTATCAATGACTAAATCATTGAATATCAATGGATAAATCAATGACTAATAATTAAAGCTATTAATGACTAAGTGAAATACAAATAGCTATAAGATAGTGGAAATTAGCTACTATTAGTCGCCGACTCAAAAATAGTCGTTTATAGCCTAATTTTAGTCATTTTTTTAGTAATTAATTTCTCATTTTGTACTAGTGTAGTCAGAGTCTGTATAAGTACATTTTTTTTAGTTAGTCTATCATGTTATGGAGTTCATGTCGAACCATATTTAAGAAGCAGTATAGAATTTCTGAAAGTCAAGTTCTTATGTAGACATTAATTAAAGTCTTTAATGTTAGTCGATAGCTTCCAAGAGAATCAAATTTTAGTCTTTGTATATGTATAAGAGCAATAATGAAAAACAAACTCTATGGGAGAAGAACAGAGTGATAGAGAAAGGATAAGAAGAGAAAATCTAAGAATTATTCGAGAGATCAATCTCATGGATTTTGAATATGTTGAGAGCCCAAGATCTGTAAAACATGAAACATCCAAGTAAATGTCCAAGTATGTAAATGTGGTCGTAGTTCACTTGTTATGTCATGATAATATATAAACCTATAGTTTTATGGTTGAATTCATGTATTATTTATGCCACACCTCTTCTCAAGAATTACTTTTGTTAATGTTGTTTACATTTACCATTTGTAAAAGAATCAAGAATCCACACATATTTCATCGAGTAAAAGTTTAAGTTTTAACCTCAGAGTACTCAACACAAGTCTTCTTTAATATTTTTTTGTAAATGATATTGTGAGCTTGTCATAATAAAATTGTGTTGAGGTTCATATCAAGTTAATGACTGGTTAAGTGTGGACCTGTCGAAGAGGATTCATGTTGAATTTATCTCAACTGATTGGGTGGTTGAAATATTGCTTTCACATTGAAGGGAAAAATATACTTTATATAAAAAGATAACCTTTGAGAATTATAATCATGTCGAAGTGGGAGTTGGTTACAGATAAAAGTGTGTCGCAGTAAAAGCTCGTCGAAGTAAAAGTGATGTGGGTGTTTGCTGAGGTAAAATTGTGTCGGGATAAAATTCCATAAAATGTGTGTTGACATGAAAGTGAGTGGAGTCTTATCAAAGTTAATTATGTCTTAGTCAAGTGTGAATACTTGTTTGTCGTAGTAAGATTCTGTCAAATTTAATTTGGTCATAGTAAAACCTTGTCGAATATTTTCAATCGAAGTAAGCTTGTCAAAGTTAACCCGTCGAAGAAAAAGGTGGGGTTTCCCAAAAGGTAGTGTGTTGCAATCCAAAAGAAAAGAAAATTAAATTATTTACTGCATAGTAACTCAAGTTAATTTTCGCAGTTTCTCCCTAGATATGGTATCGAAACAGGTTTAAGAAATAAAACTTATTTTAAAAAGGGAAAAAGTAATTGTCTAATGAAAATAAAAAATAAAAAACAAGCTTCCACTTCTGGTGCACAAATGTTAAGTCTTCAAACTCCAATTTTATCAGGAAATACTTATGAATATTGGTCTTTAACTATGAAGGCTCTGTACGAAGGCCAAGATGTATGGGATATAGTCCAAAATGGCTATACTGAACTAGTAGATCAAGAGATGTATAGTAATATCACATATGGTGAGAAGTATTCCTTGAGGGAACATAGGAAGAAATATGGAAAGGTGATGTTATACATACCTCAAGCCATGCATGAAAGCATACTCCCAAAAGTATCAGCAAAAAAGATCGCTAAAGGGGCATGTGATACACTGGAAACTTCCTATCGAGGCTTGGACAATGTAAATACTTTTAAAATGTAGATTCTTAGAAAAGATTTTGAATCTATGCCAATTAAAGATATAGATCCAACCAAATCATTCTACACTTGAGTCATTGGTATAATAAATCAATTGAAATATCATGGAGAAAATATAGAAGACATAAGGGTTGTTGAAAAGCCACAAAAATTTGAATCTTTGGTTGTGACCTTCGAAGAAAACAAATACTTGTCACAGTTTACCATTGATGAGTTACAAGTAGCACTCATCAATCATGACCGTAGAATAAGTAGACAAATACATCATTAGAAGCTGCATTTTCAAGACAATCATCTATAAGTCATGGAAGAGACAGAGGGAGATTATAGAAGTAGAGGAAGAAGTTTTTGCAAAGGAGGGTGCGACATCAGTTCTGCAAATGCCATTGGTAGAGGAAAAAATTAGAACCCTATTCATCCAAGTGGTCACATGTTTGATAAATAAAAAATTCAATGTATTTTTTGTAATAAATTTGGACATTTTGTATATGAATGCAGGAATAAGCAGTATGACCAAGGAAACCAATCAAGAAACACCAGTGCTTTGGCCAATAAAACGTTTTTGGCATGTGCATCCCCAATTGAATGTAATGTTGTCCATGAAACTCCATGTGACATATGGTATCTATATTCAAGTTATATCAATCATATGAATAATAATTTAAATTTGTTTTCTAGTATAGAAAAACCAATTCAAAATGGTGTCACACTTGAAATTAATATCCAAGTCAATGTTTTGGAAAAATTACTGTTGGTATTCTAGCCAAATAAGGGGAGCAAAATGTTGTCCTTGATATTTATTATGTCTAAGGTTTGAAACACAATTTGATGATAAATGGACATGTGTTACAAAAATATTATAGATTCTACATGGAAGGAAATAATTGTGTGATTAAAGACATAAGTCCAAGCAACCAGCAGATAGAAAAGGCACCAATGAAAAACAATCACTTGTTTCCTTTGAGGATTAGGCCAAATATGAACGGAAATGAAAATTCAGGAACTGCAATCAAGGAATAAATCAAAGAATCAGACAAGCACTGCAACAGGAAATAAAAAACAAAGAATTACAAGCAACATTTCAATCATAGGTTCAAGATGAGTCATGGATGTGGCATTTCATATTTGGAAAACTAAATTTTGGTTGGCTAAAACTACTACACAAGAAGAATAGGGTAAAAGGATTTCCATTGATAGACAAACCAAAAAGAATGTGTGAAGGATTCATTTTTCACAAGCAACATAGAGTGAATTTTCCTGTCGGAAATTCAAATAGAGAACAGACACCACTTGAGATTGTGCACTGTGATATTTTTGGACCAATGCAGACATTGTCCATAGGAAGATACGATTATTTTCTTACGTTTATTAACGACTTCACAAGGAAAACATGGGTATATTTTTTAAAACATAAATTATATACATATTAATGTTTTCAATAGTTCAAGGCACTCATCGAGAAACAAAGTGGATACAACAAAAAATACTAAGGATGGAAAAAGTCGGTGAATACGTTTCAAATGATTTCCTAATTTTTTTAAAGATCCATGGCATACACAAGAAATTCATTGTGCAATATACACCTTAGTAGAACGATGTCACAGAGATAAAGAACATGACCACTATGGAGATGGTGTACAACATGATGGCAGGAAAGAATTTATTGAATGAGTATTGGGATGAGGCAGTTGCATCTGCTATATATACATTATGAACTAGTGTCCAAAAAAGAGCGTCAAGAACAAAGTCCCTAAAAAAACATGAGCATGTATGAATCATTGTGTTTCTCATTTAAAATTTTGTGGCTGTCGCATATGCTCATGTTCAAGATGAGTTGAGAAGGAAATTAGAGAATAGGGGACATAAATGTATTTTTGTTGGTTATTCTAAAGAAAGAAGAAAACATATAAGTTGCATGACACTACCACGAAGGAAGTAATTATCACACGTGATGTTCAATTTGTTGAGAATGAAACATGGCATGGAACCGTTGAGAAGAATTTCAAGATTGTGTCAACTGTTGAGCATGATGACATGATGGAGGAAGTGGTTTAAGCACCACATGTAAGCCAAAACACTACATCCCCGTATAATCCCAATACACCGCGACATGTTTCATCACAAGAAACTTCGACACAAGTTGTAGATCAAGCTATCTTGACATGCACACCAAGAACTCAACAAACGCCATTAGGAAGTTCGAGAAGGTCGAGATCAAGAAATCAAATAAAGACAAGAAGTCTGCGTCAAAACATATGACGTTGGTACACCAAATTCATTCTCTTTTTTTGCATTAGTTTCTCAAATAAATGATCCTTTAACATTTTATGAAGGTATCGAAGATGAAGTAAGTGAAAAATCGATGGTTGAATAGATATAATACATTAAAAATAACCAAACATGGAACCTGGTAAATTTTCTGAAAGATAAGGATGTAATTAGCATCAAATGTAATTACAAGACCAAGTAAGATGTTGTTGGGAATGTGCAAAAGAACAATGTAATATTGGTCGCAAGAGGGTTCACACAATAGTGTGACATAGAAATTAATCAAACTTTTCCACCTATCTCACACACAGACACAATCTGAACAATTTTAGCCAGTACTTCACAAAACAAATAACATGTTTATCAAATGGATGTCAAATATGCATTTTTAAATGGCTATCTAGAGGATGAAGTGTATGTGGAACAACCACAAGGCCATCAAGTTCTAGGACAAGAACACAAAGTATATAGGATGAAAGAAGCACTCTATGGTTTGAAGCAAGATCCTAGGGATTGGTACAATCACATTGATTCCTATATCACCCACAATGGATTTCACAAATGTGAAAGTGAACCAAAACTGTACACCAAAGTTAATGAGCAAGGTAACATGCTAATTGTATTCTTGTTTGTAGATGATTTAATATTTACTAGTGATTTTGGAATAAATTATTTTAGAAGATCCGTGGAAAGTGAATTTGAAATGGTTGATTTGGGGCTTATGAACTATTGTATGGGCATTGAAGTCCAAGAATTTGAAAGTGGTATATTTATATCACAGTCCAAGTATGAAAACACAGTTTTGAAATTATTTATTATGGATAATTGCAAGGCATCCCTAACCCCAACACCAGTGATAATAGGATTAAAATTAAGTAAGGATGATGATGGATTAGATTTATATCCTTTGTTGTTTAAAAGGCTAGTAGGAAGCCTTATGTATGTAGTTGCAACAAGGTCAGACATCATGTATGGAGTAAGTCTGATCTCAAGGTTTATGAAGTCACCAAGAGACTCTAATTAGAAAGAAGGTAAGAGAATTATGATGCATGTAAGTGACACAAAGGACCTTCGCATTATGTATTCAGCCTCACAAAATGTCAAACTTACTGGATACATGGATAGTGACAATGGAGGAAACATGGATGATAGGAAAAACACATCTTGGTACACATTTCCTTTTGGTACAGGTGTTGTGTTGTGGGATTCGAAGAAACAGCCCATTGTCAATTTTTCTTAAACAAAACAGAGTATGTCACACCTACAAGCACTATAGCATGCCAAGTTGTTTGGATGCAGAGAATGTTAAAAGACCTATCGCAGAACTTGCAAGAGCCAACAACCAATTACTACGACACTAGTTCTTCCATTGTATTATCAAAGAACCATGTGTTCCACAAGAGAACTAAGCACATCAACACAAGGTATCATTTCATAAGATAATTAGTGAACAACAAAGATATTTGTTTAGAATTTTACAGGTCTGAAGATCAGATGGAAGACATCTTTACAAAACCAATATAAAGGGACATGTTCCAATGTTTCTGAAGTTATTTAGGACTGACAAGTTCTTCTCAGTGAATTCTGTCATGCATAGAGCAAGTTCCAACTTTAAAATATTTCGTAAAATTTTGTTTAATATTCCCCATTTTCTTATAATTACAGGGGAGTGTTGGGAATATTAATTACAAACAAATTTGCATCATATATTAGCCGAATCAGTCATAGTCCATAGAAGTACACATTTTTCATTCAATTTTTCTGTTATGGAGTTCACCTCTCCCAATCTTAGGTAGAAATTAATTACAATCGTTAATGTTAGTCGATATCTTCCAAGAGAAGAAAAAAATAGTCTTTGTATTTGTAGAAGAAGAAGAATGAAAACAGACTCTCTAGGACAAAATCAAAGTAAGAGAGAAAGGAGACGAATAAAAACTATGAGAAGTATTCGAGAGCTCAAGATCATGGTTTTGGTATGTGTTGAGACCCAAATCTCTATAAAAGGTAAAACATCCAAGTAAATTTCCAAGTATGTAAATGTGTGTGTAGGTCTCTTGGTACATTGCGATAATATATAAATCTATAGTTTTATGGTTGATGCATATTTAATTTTAGGCGCACATCTTGTCGATAATTACTTGTGTGAATGCTGTTTACATTTACCATTAGTAAAAGAAGTGAATAATCCACACATATTTCACCAAATAACATGAGAGTGCTTGACACAAGTCTTATTTAGTATTTTTAGGTATATTATATTGTTAGCTTGCCCTAGTAAAAGTTAATAAGTGGTTAAATGTGGACCTGTGGAAGTGGAGTCATGTCGACCACGTGGTAAAAAGGTGCCTTTCAGTAGAAGTGAAAACTATACTTTATATAACAAAATAACATTTGAGTATTATAATCCTCTCAAAGTGGGAGTTGGTGGCGACTAAATGTGCGTCAAGTATGTGTAAAAGGTGTGTTGACATGAAAGTGAAAGTAGAGTCTTGTCAAAGTTATGTATGTGAGCAATCAGGTGTGAAGACTTATCTGTTCCAATAAAATTCAGTCAAAGTTAATCCACTTAGAGTAAAACCCAGTCAAAATTATTTCTATAGAAGTAAACTTTTCAAAGTTAACCACTGAAAAAAAATATGTGGTTTCCAAAAAAATATAACGTGGGAAAGAAAAAACAAAAAAAGACGATTTTTTTTTAATTATTTACTACACAAAAACTGAAGTTAACTATCATAGTTTCTCTAGGAATAAACTTTCTACCCGACCATTTGCACCGATTCGACGACCTGACTCGCGTGAGCTGTCACATCACATAGTGTTGGTCGTACCATCGGTGCAAATGGTCGGGTAGAAAGTTTACTTCGTTTCTCTGGGAAAAGCATAAAACAATCGTTTCCCATGGTGATATATCTGTGAATTTGGGCATGCAAAGGCTGACGTGTTTCCATTTGATGATCTGGTGAAATCACTGAATATCATTTAGTGTGAAATCAATGAACACGTGGCTTAGTGAATATCATTAAGGATCTTTCTATTTGGTTTCATTGGGTTAAAACATAGCCACGATATCTTGGGTAAGACCACAATCAAATATTCACTTTAATGTGGCACTCATTCGTGGCAATTGATCAAACAAACTAGGTCATATCGCCAACTAAAAATGCAAATTGGTGAGAAATTTTGGACAGACAACACGAACCCTCTGTCAATTAAGTTGCTTAATAATGCGGCGTTGTGATGACATGGTAAGTCATGGATTTCTAGGGTTCATTAGTCTTTTGCAACCTCTATGAATTGAATTCTTTAACGGTTACGTCCTTGTGTGTCCTACTATCTACCTCTTTCATTTCTTTCTGTTGATATTGCTGCACTCTTCCCCTCTTTTGTTGGTCCCCATTGAATCTACATTGAATCATAATCCTCAAATTTTGGCAACATAGCTTAAAACCCTAAATATGGAATCTATGCTTCAAAGGAACCATAGTTTTCAAAAGAAGAGTGATGATGGATAAACTATAAACATTAATTCTTAAAACTAAAAGAAGAGTGATGATCGATAAATTATCATGTGAAAAACATTATTTAATTCTAATAAATCCTAATAAACTTGTAAATACAAAAACAAATTAAAATCATTTTAACTGGGTTTATAAAAGTAAATTATTATCCTCTAATAAATCCTAATAAACTTGTAAATGCAAAAAAAATTAAAAATCATTTTAACAAAGTTTATAAAAATAAATGTTGATATTGTAAAGTTCCATTTTTGTTAAAACATACAATTTTGTACCCTACTTATCTAATTGCATTGGAATATAGTTTAACATAAAAGAACAGTGTTTATTAAATTTCAACAAACATCACTTTATTATATCTTCAACATATAGTATTTGGTGGAGGGAATTGGTTTAGGAGTTAAGTGGTTAATTTTTAGAAAGACTATAGCTTTAATATTCATCTTTGAGTTTTATATTTAAAACAATTTTTGAAAACATATTTTTTTAAATTGCTATTGATTTATTATATCTTCAACATATAGTATTTGGTGGAGGGAATTGGTTTAGCTTAAGTTGTTAATTTTTAGAAAGACTTTCAGTTTTATATTTAAAACAATTTTTGAAAATATTTTTTTTTCAATTGCTATTTATTATCAAATGTTGACTTTTTCTTTGTTTTGCATTTCCCATGTCAACTGTTTTAAATTTAAAACAATTTTTAAATTTTTTTTTAAAATTACTATTAGTTATATCAAATGTTGATTTCTTTGTTGTTTTTTGTTTCCTACTTCAGCGAATTTAAATACAGTCATATCATATGGTCCAAAAATACTTGAACATGCTTAAGACTCACATGTTTGCACTGGCAATCCTTATTTACTACACAGACTTTCCCTGGGGAGAGGAGCCTATCAAATGGATACAGTTGGATCTCTCATCCAAGGGTGCCCATTTGACAGGATCCCCTCCGAAAGAAAAGTCTGTCCAGTATATAAGGCCCTCCTGTTTGTAATACAAAACATTCTGACATCCTTTCTCCTTTATCCATTCTCCTCTTCCACGTGTCTCACTTCATTCCATTCTCCTCTTCCACATGTCTCACTTCATTCCATACCTATCCAATATCCAACACTACCTATTCCCATCCATCGCTTACTCTATCACCGCTCCACCAGTGTGCATTACTCCCTCCATGCACTCAACCACATTTCTCTCTTAGCCACTCTCCCACATTAGTGCCACCTCCTCACTCCCAGCCTCACACTCCATTCTCAAACTGTTTAATCATCTCAATTTGTTTTATCTCTTCTCTAAGTTGGTGTAAATGTTGAGAAGGTTTCATCTGTTTAATCTTTTGGGTATTAATCATAAATATAACTGGGTTTGTGCAACCTCCAAATAACGGGTATTATGTGTCCCCTGCCTTATTCTTATTCGTAGTGGATTAATCCTGGTCCCAACTCTAAACGTGACCTTTTCATGTTCCTGTCTTCATGGGAAACATTGTCGCTCCTGCTAATGGATTTTGTGCAAGATTCTTTGTTAATAGTGGAGTTCTTCCATAAAAGGGTGTTTTAAGGGTATTTTACATGGTGATGAACGATATCTAGTTCATTGTTAAAAATTGCTGAAGATATTCAATGCTTAAAAAATGGAATCATGTGTTTTCTCTTTTTAGAGCCTACCTATTTGACATTCAATGTTTCATCCAGTGGATTGACAGGCATGTCCTCTATTTATAAGCAGCAATCCATGTGTCATTCTAAAAGAAAAAGCAATCCACCTATTTCTCTAAAAGAAAACGCAAACATGAAGATAGCAAAATCCATAAAATTTAGGAGCTTCGGGGGATTGACGCAGGCTCTGGAGGGCACGCACGGAGGAAGGAGGCATCGAGCTTGGCCTAGTCAGGGTGGGAGTTGTGATCCCCCTGGTCAGGTATGGTGGTGGATCCAGCTAAGAGCCGAGGGGTGTCCGGGATCAATGGAGGCAGGGATGGAGCTAGGGAGTGGAAGAGATCTGGGGTGGGGGCTGTCTCCCGAGAGCCCAATCAATCCCATCAATTCAGATCTGGTCAGAGTCAATTTGGGAGAAAATAGAGATGTGGAAGGAGAAGGCCCTAATTGGGAAATTCATAGGGGTCTCACCGCGGGAGAAAGATCTGGTTCACTAAATTCAAAGTACTTGGAGTCCAAAGGAGCATTATGATCTGCAGCTGGGAGCCAAAGGTTTTTTTACAATAATTTTTTTCAATTAGGAGGATCGGGATAGGATTCTGGAAGGGGGGCCATATTTTTTCTTCTCTGTTGGGATTTATCTATAGCCATGGAAGGAAGGGTTTAACCCCAATACAAAGTACATGACTGTTGCCCTGGTTTGGATTCGCTTGGTAGGGCTTCTTGGGGAATATTGGGATATGGAGATTCTATGGGACATTGGGAAATCTTTAGGGGAATTTGTGAAAATCGCTGAGTAGCCCATCTCCAAAGGTATACCACCTTAGCTCGGATCTGTGTTTACATGGATCTATCAAAGGACCTTCCTGAGGCTATCAGTATTAACTGGGAGGACGAGGAATGGATCCAGCAAATTGACTATGAGCAGTTACCCTTCAAGTGCAGGATATGTCACGAATACGACCACTTCGGGAGAAACTTCCCTAGGGGGTATTAGGAAAAGGCTGGTTCGACCTTAGAAGAAGATCCAGGGAATGAGGGTTTCACTCAGGTCAAGAGTAAATGGAGGAGAAGAGGCATTGGAGGGTAGAAGCAGTGTAAGGATGGAATGGGGAAGATGGGGGGAACTTCAAACCCCTTCCAGATCTTGGGAGGAGTCTCGGAGGCACAGCTGCAAGAGGTCGAAGTGGCAAGAAAAGGCCAGGAAATCAAGATGCTGGGGGTGAAAGATGCATATAGAAGCGACGACCAGCCGATCTCCATGGAAGCGGATGAAGCCAAGGATATGGACTTAGGCGAGCTAGATATGGATGCTCTGGAAGCAAAATGTAGGAAAGATGGCTCAGGCTATGTTCCAAGAGAATAGATCGAGCTCCTGCAGCAAGCAATTCTTCATTCTAAAGCACACAAGGATCTGGGGCTAAGAACGAAAGGGCCGAAAGGCAGCAAAAGGAAAACTCCGAAGGAAGATCAGAAGCGGGGGAGGAAATCGAACAAGCAAAGGATAGTAGAAATAGGAGTCATGTTGATTGAATCAGGCCAATATCCCATGATCAAGGCAGCCTTTTCTGAGGTAAGTAAGGTTTCCCAATGAAGGTAGTGACTTGGAACATTAGGGAGTGTAATCACCCAAGGAAGATTTAGACTCTAGTAAGAAAGATCAAGTAGGAAAAACCAAATATCCTTTTTTTATAAGAAATCAAGTGTAGCTTTGATTCAATGCAACAGATTGGGTAGAATATTTGGAAAGGCAGCTAGATAATGGTTGTAGAAGAGAATGGTATGAAAGGGGGGATAGCTATCGTGTGGTGAGAAAGTGAGGTGAATCTCATAGGATGGCGAGTGAGTCATTTCCCCCTGGCGGCTGACTTCCACATTTGGGGCTCAGAGGTTAGAGGGGCGATCATGAACATTTATGGGCTGAGTGCCTTCTCGCAGAAGAGTGAGTTTGTCAATCATCTCAGATGGCTTAGTGCATCGGCAGCAGCAGGAAACTGGATAATAGGAGGGGACTTCAATCTGATAACCTCGCTCAGGGAAAAAAGGGAGGAAAATAGATGCTGGACAAATATTAGGAGGACTTTAGGGAAACCCTCACCAATAGCTCCCTCGTGGATCTGGAAATATGGGATGGATGGTTCACTTGGGACAATCAAAGAGGTGGTGATCACTTGGTGGCCTCAAGGCTTGATCGATTCCTAGTGACTAAAAGTATAGTGAGGGGGGTAGGTGAGATAAGGGAAAATGTGCTCCCAGCAGCAGGCTCTGATCATTGGCCCGTGTGTCTAAGCTAGGAAAGGGTGACGGATCGATTACCAAAACATTTTCGATTTGAGCAATTCTAGCTAGAACACAAGGACTTTAAGGGCTTAGTTGAACAGTGGTTGCAAGAGATGGATGACTCAGGGGGAACAAGGATGTACAACTTTCAACAGAAGCTTAAAGTGTTGAAGGCCAAAATCCGTACCTGGAACAAGTCTAACTTTGGAAACATATTTGAGGACAAGAATCAGATTGTCCTGGAATTGACTGCCATCTAGCAAAAGGGATCGATCTTGGATGAAACCTAGATCTGAAGGAAAAGGAGAAAGACCTTGAAACCTAGCTGAAAGCTAGAGAGAGATAGGAGGAAGTCTTATGGAAGCAGAAGTTTCGTGTGAAGTGGTTGCAGATAGGGGACATGAATACCAAATTCTTCCACAATGATACGATCAACAACCGTTTGGGGTCAAAGATATACAACCTTAAACACCCCAATTGGACCCAAGTGGGGACTCGGGTGGAGGTAGAAGAAGGCCTTGTCAACCACTTTAAAGAAATCATGACCGAAGACAACAACGAAAGGGGCCAGCATATTGATCGGATCACATCCCTGATTCCCATCATTGTCATAGGGGAAGACAATGAGAACCTCACTAAACCTATTTCTCTTTAGGAGGTGGAGGAGGCCATGCAACAGATGGCTCGGGGGAAATCCCCCGGACCAGATGGGTTTACAACCAATTTTTTCCACCACTTTTGGGACATGATCAAAGAGGAGGTCTGGGCTATCATCGAGGAGTCCATGATTAGTAGAGGGGTTCTCAAATATTTCAATGCAACCTTCCTCACTCTTATCCCAAAGAGTGAGGGGGCTGATGCTCCTTGTAAGTTTATACCAATAACCCTTTGTAATGTAATATACAAAACAATATCGAAGGTCATGGAAAATAGATTGAAACCTCTACTCCCAGGGATTATCATCCCTGAGAAATCGAGATTCGTGGAAGGTAGGAAAATTTTGGATGGTATCATTACGGTCTAGGAGGCCATTCACTCGATCAAATGTACTAGAAGCCCAGGTATGCTTATCAAGCTTGATATTGCCAAAGCCTATGATAAACTCAGCTAGGAGTATCTGGAGAAAATGCTAAAGGTTTTTGGGTTCTGTCAAGATTGGGTAGTTTGGGTCATGGGGCTGGTGTCCTCACCCTTTTTCTCCATTCTCTTGAATGGTTCCCCGACCAGATTTTTTTCGCCATGGAGGGGAATTAGACAAGAGACCCCGTTTCCCTGTTCCTCTTCATCCTAGCTGTGGAAGGTCTTAGGAGACTCATAAAAGCTCAGGCAGGCCAAGGGAGGATAAGAGGTCTATCCTTTTTTGAAGGTATGGAAAAGCAAACTCACTAGTAGTTTGTGGATGATACAATGTTAATGGGGCACCCTCCAGTCCAAGAGGCGAGAGCCTTCAAATCCTGTCTAGTGACCTTTCCCAAAGCCTTGGCGTTGGAGGTTAATCCAGAGAAGTCCCAGTTGTTCTTCTTCAATTCTCCGCTTATAACCCAGAGAAACATTGGTAGGATTTTGGGATTTCAGAAGGGCAGGCTCCCGACTAAGTATCTGGGGGTCCCTTTAAGCCAGAAATTTATTAGGCATGCCTCGTGGAAAGACCTAGTAGACAGGGTAAATGCTAGACTTTGAAGCTGGGTGATCAAACCTCTAAATCTCCCGCCGAGAATGGTAATGGTTAAATCAGTCATCCAAGCTATGCCCATGTATCTCTTATTAGTACTGGTGGCCCCAAAGTCAGTGCTCAAGGAAATCAGATGCCTCCAGTGCAACTTCCTATGGGAAAGTAGAGGAAGTAAAGAAAAATTTGCCCTTGTCAACTAGGAGAAGGTGAGTATGCCAAAGAAGTTTGGGGGCCTTGCGCTTCGAGATCCTGAAGTAGTGGGGGAGGTGTAAGGTGCCAATATTTGGTGGTGGTGGTGCAATCACAAACAAGAGCCATGGGCTAAGATTTGGCACTTAAAGTATGTAAGGGGGTGGCCAGCCTCATAGTTGGTTCGCTTTTGTGGGTAAGCCCAGGGTTCCCACATATGGCAGAAGGCGAGGGAAGGGAGGAGGTTGATCCAGGAGCATAGCTTCTAGGAAATTTAGGATGGAAGCGTGGTGAACTTGTGGGATGACTCGTGGAATCAACAACCCAAGCTAGGGGAGGATCTAAAGTGACTTCAAATAAGGGGAAAATGCTTGAACAAGGGTTGGGAAAAGGTGAATCAATATTGGGATGGAAACGCTCATGGTGATAGGCGTAAATGGGTAATCCCGATTGATCCTTCGGATTAAATCCTAGAAGCAGACATCAAAGCCCTGGAGGAGGATCTCTACACTCGTTTCATCCAAATTAAGGAAGGGACTGATAGGCTTAGGTGGGGATACACCCAGAAGGGTATGTTCAGTATTAAAGAATCTTACAACATCAAAATAAGGGGGCAGTCAGAGGAAGATGAGATCTGAGAAAATATGGGGACCTCCAACCCATGGCCAAAAGTGGCCATCTTTTGCTGGCTAGTAGTTAGAGGGAGAATTCTAATAGGGGAAAACCTGCGGCGAAGAGGGATCCAAGGACCATCTAGGTGTGTCTTGTACAGTAATCAGGAGGAAAGCATGGGCCATCTCCTCGATGTGTGCCCTTTCGCAGTCAGACTATGGCATAAAGGAGCTCTGGTGTTTAGGAGAAGTAACAGATGCAGAGGGAATCCGGCTCAGTCTCTAAAGGACAGGAATCCAAATGCTTTCAACAATAACATTCTAATCTTTCTGTAGGAATCCTTCCCCGGTATGGTCCTCTAGGTAATTTGGAAAGAGCGGAATAGCAAAATTTTTAGGGGACAAGAGTGGGCTCAGGAGGTTTCCTGGAAAATCATATGCTCCAATGTGAAGGAGACGATCCGAAGCATCTAGTGGTCAAAGGAGGATAAAGAATTCATAGGATGGGAGAAAATAGTTGCTGAGGCTTGGGGCCTGGATAAGGGGGTCATTAGCTACCTTCCTCGAAAATCCAAGGTCTGCAGAGTAGGGAGCTCGATATCTTGGTCCCCCCCCTCGCATTAAGTATTCAAGGTTAATTTCGATGGGGCGGCCAAAGGCAATCTTGGAATGGTGGGATATGGAGGGGTCTACCGAAACTGTAATGGGGAAATATTGCAGGTCTTCCATGGGAGCATAGGGCACGACACCAATAACTCGGTGGAGCTCGAAGGGATGATCTAGCGTGTCCAACTTATCATCTGGAATGGATGGCTTCCGTCGATAGTGGAAGGGGACTCACAAATTCTCATCCACATGGCTCAATAGCTAGCAAATGGGAAGTCAGCTGAGAAAGTGGCCTCCAATTAGCGTATGGCAGGGAGAATGGAGGACCTTCGATCTCTGATTTTGTCTTACTCGGTGCTATATTTTCTCCATGTCAAGAGAGAGGCTAACACGGTGGCAGACCTAATGGCTAACGTTGGGGTATCTAATGTCAGGGAAAACTAGTGGGGTCAGCTTGAAGATTTAGAGGGGGAACTGTGGGTGCCTAGCTGCCGCCAAATCGCAGCTCATGATGGATTTGACAGGGGCAAAGGCAGGGTCATATGAGTGAGGAATGTGGACGAGAGCGAAGGCCGCAAGGTCCTCCCATGTGTCATCTTTGTTAACATGTGCCGAGCAGGTGGTCTCAGATTGAGGCAATTTCAGCGCATCCCTCTTATCATTAAGAGCAAGTACGAGGGTATGATGAAGGAGATAGGAAGTACATTTTTTGCATGGCTAGATGATGTAGTAGTGATGAAGAATCTTGTGATGATCCCCAGATGAGGTACGGGGTTGGAAGGTGGTTGAATTTGGGTCATCATCGACTGTGATGGAGACGTTAGTTCATTTATGAGTATAGTCATTATTTATAAGACAGGGATAGCCATGGTCATTGCATATGATCAAGGTAGCGAGCAAGCTCGAGTGCTAAGTATAAGCAAGGAGACAAAGAAAGGTGACGGGTTGTCTCCTAGAAAGGAGAACAAAGGTGAGCTTAGGAAAATGTCTCCGCCTTGTGGGAGTGTGGGTGGGATTGGCTGACGGGGTAAAGGAGAAGATCGTAGTGGTAAGGGAAAGAGGGTTGTGAACCAGGCACATTTGCAGGATCAGGCTGCAGCAAAGGCTTTTAAAGACCGCATCCTGCTTATTTCCACGCTTTCTATGGAAAACATGGAAAAGGCCCTTTGGGATTAGGTCAAGGTGAAGCCAATTAAGGAATTTCAAGAAGAGGTGGGTCTCTGACCCAGGGTAAGCGTCGGCCCACGATCATATGGTGATGATTTACGGGGTCCTTACGAACCTAGTTTCCCAAGCAAATATCAGATCTGCGGCCATAATTGAGGAGCAGTTGGCAGTGATGTTGGCAAATAAGGAGGGTGATGAGGAACCGGTAAGAGATTGGAAGGAGCATAATGATGAATGCAGAAACCTCCTCAGCAAGGTGGAATCTCTTAGCATAGATTGCCACCTCATGCATAGAAAGGTGGACCAAATAGCATCCTGTCTTGGGATAGCGCTTTATCACCTGGGGATGGAGCAGCTTTCGTTGGGTGGGTCAGGTTGGCACGTGAATGGGAGGAATATTGGAGCCCCTCCATTGGAGCACTCTGTGGGAGTGATACAACAGTCGAGCAGTCGTGGCCTGTCCAGGGACCTCACTCCAGACGTCTCGATGCTTCCCTGAGGCATGTTGCTGTATCTTCTTTTGATGTCTGTTTAATGTTCAGGTGGTTGCGATGACGGCCCTTAGGCTCTTTTAGATAATCGTGTGTTATGTTTTCAACTATTTTATGTTGTTTTATGTGGCAAGTAAGGAGGATGTTAGGTTTTGTAAGTAAGACTGGGATTGAGATCTCCTTAGTGGTAACTCTCCCGGCTTCTAGGTGGGATTTTTTTTTGGAAATTCAAATGTAGCTGGGATGGGTAAGAACTGATGCAGGTCGGTCTGGACTTGCAGTTTTGATGGCCTCTCTATATCCTGGTTTTTAAGCAGTAATATACTTTTATTTACAAAAAAAAATCCGTAAAATTTAATATCAAGCTGCGTGTTTCTCTAAAAGAAAAAGAAAACATGAAGATAGTAAAATCCATAAAATTTAATATTAAGCAGCAAATCAAGGTTTTTAAATGCTTTGACATACTTGCTATTTTGATATTTTGTTCTACCAGACCACCAGCCTCATTTTCCCTTCCCAATGACACAATAATGATGATAACTTTTAGGGCATGCACTTGAGCATGCAACGCTCCACCTAGAAAAAATCATTAAATCCTATTATTTGGAAAATAGATTTAGGGAGAAATGATTGTCTTCTCACTTAAATCACAACCGAACCACATGCACGTATTGTTCACATTCAACACATTCAAATCATAGTGAATTCATTTATGTGGCGTTAATGCATTTATGAGACCGTGCTATGCATTCCTATTATTGACCGTGGTAGTTGATGCAACTCGAAAATGAGATGGGAGGCTTGGACAAGTTCGTTTTTCACACAGTTTATTTTGTAGGGCAATGATCCACACAAATATTAGGTTTTAGATAAGCCACTTACATGCAAGGAAGTAGTCTATTAAAAAGGTTACCAAATTGCTTAGTTACTTGATACCATTTGTTAGCTCCAATGCACCTATAATGTTCTTTCTTTTCTTGATTGTTCAGTACAATATTTTCTTTTACATACTTTTGATGGGTTATATGAGGCCAAACCTATTGGTTTATATGCGTGTAAAATAGTCGAGGTTTAACATTACAAGCGTGGATAATGAGTTACTCCTACATATAATCCATTTCTTCATCACTTAGTTTGTTAACTAGAAGATTAGCATTGTGATATGGTAATTTAATTATTAAATATGTTTTATGTAGTGGTTAACTATGTGACCAAAATGTATGTTCAACTTGAAGTTTAAAGAGTTATATTTTCTTAATGATAGGTAAACATTCATTCAAACATGTAATTATCTAAAACTATGGAATTCGTTTAATTCTTAATCAATATTCCTTAACTATATACTATATTTAACATTTAATTCTGAATCAATATTCCATAACAATTTTAAATTTAATACTTGTAACTTGGTAGGATTATACTTTTTCGTATGGAGATTATCCCACCAATTTTTTACAACATCCTCCACACGGAGACAGTGGCATTCACATGTCTTATTATTATGACTGTTAATGTGTGTTTTCCGAATATAATAATTTATGGAGAAGTATCTCCTGATATTGCAGGCGCTACTATTCATATGAAATCAAAACAACCCGTCGAATTTGACTGTTTTGATAACTCTATAACCTATGTAACATGTTTTGACTCTTTTAAAGCAGAATGATAAATGTTTTTTGGTTTTTTTTTAACCAAAATCACATCATGATAAGAAAATTTCCCCTCTTGTTGGTATCGATCCATCTCTGCGGTAAGGTCT
Source organism: Pseudotsuga menziesii (assembly GCA_001517045.1). NCBI lineage: Eukaryota > Viridiplantae > Streptophyta > Pinopsida > Pinales > Pinaceae > Pseudotsuga > Pseudotsuga menziesii. The sequence goes on from LPNX010477981.1 coordinate 281,359, forward strand.
AGTTGGTAAGGTCCAGTAAGGGATCGTGTTGGCATAGCTGCAGAAATATTTGAGAAAGGAATTAATGGTGATTTTGAACCTGCCATTATTGCTTGGGAACAAGAAGTTGTTAAAAACCTGGAACCGACCATTAAAATGGAATTAAGTTAGTTGGCTCCTTGCAATGACCATGAAAATGGCAGTGAGTTAGTTATAATGCACAGTTGAGTAAGTCATAATGTTCATGGAAGATCCATAATAGTTGTAGTTAAAATAACTAATCTTCCCATTCTCCTACGAAATGTTTATTTTAGGTTTACATAAGAGACTCCTCAATATTATGAACTGATTGATATCAATTGGATGCTAACTAATTATAAGATTCTCATGTTCTTAGCATATGTTTTTAAAGAATTGTTTTCTTCCTTAACTTTGATATTGCAGTGATATAACAATAGACTAGCTTAAATATTCATGCTGTGGGACTTCGCTGGACATATTCTATATGGACACCTGGGACTTCGCTAGACATATTCTATATGGACACCTGCTATATTATGTAGCATCCGGTCACAATACAATAAAAAAAAAAATGTGTTAACTTTCCAATATTGCATCAAAACAAAAAACTAAGAGAGACAAGTCACAACAGAAATGAAAGTGAGTGCACTTAAATTATCATACATAGTTAGATATACATATATGCATGGAAGCAACATCAAGATATATAAATAAAGTAAAGATGTAGACATTCAGATAAATATGTGCTTAATTAAAAGTAAGGTTTTATGGTAAATTTATAATTATTTGATAAGTTTTATTTCAGTTTTTACAACATCATGCTACTTAGTATTTAATGCTAATGCTTTTTTGTTTTGACGGGACCTTTGGATCAGATCCAATAATCCATATCTCAACAGCATGAACATTTAAGTGTGATTTATTGAACTTCATCAACTTTCACATTTTGCCAATTATTTGAAATGTACTTGTGTTAACACAAAATTACAATATGATAAGAAAACACCATACCAGTTTAATAACTATGAAAAACATGATGATTGGCACTTGGTAAATATATTTATAGACATGGCACTTGAAAGAAACAACAATATATTTATAGAGAGAGAAGCTAAATATTTGAAGGAGAAGGTGGTCAGATGACATGAAATCAAAAGAAAAAAAAGAATACCATCTTTGATTACATAGGTGTGCCATTATACAGTATTCAAAAAACATGCCCCTTCTCCCATGAGTACAAGTAATATTTGAATCTTACTCTTTGCTGGTGGCTCTTCCTAGCGCTGCTTTGATCTCTCCACCTCACTCCGCTAGAAAATGGCGAGGGGGAACACTTTCTTGTCGCTTGGTGCTAGGAGACGGGATCATGAACAAACTTAGAGAATAGATTTTCTTGGACTCTTCTAGAGAGCTCCCGAGCATTGCTAAACAATATCCAAGTATTGTGTTGCTAATCACCTCACACCATATCACACCATTGTCACCATTAGGAACTTCCATGGATGGAAATTCAGAGGACTTCATCATTTCCTTCTCAAATTTCCACAGACCTCCTCCAAATATAGCCCTTCATAAGGAGCATTGAGACTCAGATCTCTTGAAATCACACTCATTTTGGCTAGTTGGTTGGAAGGTGTAATGTTCCTATTTTGAACCCAATTGCATTAAAATTGTACATAATGTAATATTGTCATTAAATCATGGTGAGGAGCTCAAGGCCAAGGTCCCACCATTGATTTAGTATTTTATGTATCGCCAATTAAAAATGATGCATATGGTTATTGTGCTAGCCAGGCACAATATATTTCAGACATCATGTAAATATGCAAGTTAATAAAAAAATACCCACAACTAGCTATGTCAATGCAACCAAGAGATGTGGGCATGATTTCACAAGGAATAGGGAGGGAAAATATTAAAACTATTGAGAAAATAGTGTTGAGCCAAACGTCAATGGGAGAACCCATCAAAATCTCAATTACCCATTTTTTCTTTTGTTCCCAATCAAGTTATTTGTTCCAGAAATTGGTTGAGGTAGTTAATGCCTTAGGAATGGGAGAGTATGGAATTCAATTTCATATTGGGGAAATCCATCGGTTTTGGAAAATCAAATTTTCACTTATGGGGCAAGAAAATTCCAATAAATAGATTCCCATTCCATTATTCACTCATGTGTTTTCCTTTCCTCACGCAGCCGGAGCCAGTTGTGCATTTCCCCTCGCGTTTTTCCTTCATTTTCCTCATTCTTCCATACACAGAAATACGTTTTTGTATTGATGAGTGAATGGGCAGTAGAGATTCACGATTTGGGGGTTTGGGGAGGTTGGTTTTTCTAGTGTAACATCCATGAACATTTTATGAAAACAAATTTTCTCACACAGGGTTTTTTTCCCTTCTACAAATTTATTTTTGGTTGCAAAAACTTTTTTCTACAAACCCAACATTTGTATTTTGTTGTTGTGTGCATCCCTATTTTGATCTGAAATACTTAGGAGTGGAAGAGGCCCATAATTGGCTTGATAAACCTAGTGAAGAGAGGAATCTCACAGAAGGATCAAGAGAGCTTGGCTATTCTTCTATGCACACCCTGAAAAGTGTTGAAAGGAAAATTATGGCCTAAGGGACTATGTAGCAGTGAAGGGGATACTTTCTTATGTTGGGTGTGTAGGTATTCTGGATGCCAAGCCAGATCCTGTGTAGGTGTCCATAGCTCTCTGGTTAAGCTCACTAGCTTATCAATTCATCCTTTCCACTGCCTTAGCATCCTGATAAACCCAATGGTAGTTTGGATTGGGTTTGTCTATGTGTGATCCTGTTGTTCCATAGTTCCTTGTGGAAATCATGACCAACTAAGGGGTGGAAGTGGTGTTGATAGATTGTGAGCACACTTGCCTATGGTTGGGTGGAACGTTGCAGCGACATGGCTAGTTGCAAGACATCTTATTTTCAAGATCAGTATTCTCTGTGCATATAATTTCTGCAACTATATTTGTTTATTAATTGTTATGAACATATGAATGCTTGAATGAATGTATTTTCTTCTGTTGTATATTCATGTATTATTCATCTATAAATGTATTTTTTATTTCATTGCATTATGTTTATGTTCATGGGGGTATATCCTGGTTTGATAAACAATAGTAGATGAGTCACATCCTCTCTCTCAGCAAGTAGAGGGGAGGGCACGTGTTGACTCGGGAAAGGGACATAAGAAGGAAGTTCATGGGCATAACCAAGGAAAATGTGCCATGTGAGTGATAGAAGCAAAGGAAGATCATGAAGGACGAAAAGGGCCTGTGAAGGCAGAATGGAGAAGTGCACGGAAAAGGAAAGGAAAGTGTGGAAGTGTGAAAAAGGAAAATGGCTAGAAAGCAACAGATGCAGAATCCAGATCATGGCCGTATAAGGCGGCGTAAGCCTACCTCTATGCACGTACAAGAAGATATTTGTAAGTCAGGCCAATAGTGCCTTGTGTCAAGTCATGATCACCACAGCTGTAACCAGAGGGGTGGCTAATGGTGACGGATAATAGACTACCAGGATGCAGTTGGCCCTACGTGGCCATGTAAATTAGGATAAATAGGAAGGATGCAATGGTTAGAAGGTTGGTCTGTAAGGTTTTCATTGATCCCTATTCAGTTTTTAGTAGTAGTTTGTTATTCAAGTGGTAATGTGTGGAAGGGGATGCCAATTACGTTGTAATGTCATAGCGATCAGAAGAGGAGTAGACTCAGAAAGAGTATGGTAGCATTAGAGGGGCTTTTGAGCTACATATCTGACTGCAGTGTGAGCAAACTGCTAGGAGTAGGAGTAGAGTAGGAGAGAAAACTAGGGAGCATGAGAACTGTGAGTCTAAACTTAAAGACATATCTCAAGATCAGTCTGCATCCCACAGACTGCAAGGTTCTATATCCTTTCTCATGCCAGATGAAGAGCACCTTGGTGGTTTTTCCCAGATGGGTTTCCACATTATTTCTTGTGTCGAAATGATTGATTAATGTAGTGAATTTTTATGTGATTGATTACTAGTTTCTTTCTGTATAATGTTAAATGTGGTTTAGTTTCTATTAGTTTCTTGCAATTGGTAAATGGATAAACATAATACCTTGCTAAATTGAAATTGTATAAATATATAGCATTCTGTATAATTCCTGTTATGAATCCAAACTTTAGTCATAGATCCGATAAGTGTGAGTCAGCTGTGCCGCATGAGTTGCGGCAGCTATAAGGGGGAAAGGAATGTCAGGTTGTGTGCTCATTCGCATAGAACTGACTCCTCTATTCATCCACCCTGCTGCCTTCATTGAGCTCCTTGGTTGTGAGCCAAGGGACTATACTTCCCCGACAATCGTGGAAACATGGTTTCGACGATTACCCATCTATGAGATATGTCGGGTGAGACTGCTCCTGCTTTGCAGGTGTTGCCGATGGGGCCTGCTCTATCGATTCAGTATCTCGGGTAGTTGTTGGATCAGCAGCCTGCGCAGAACCTAGGTTGCACAAGTGGGGAAAAGCAGCCAACAATTGGTTCCATTGATGGGACCCTTTGATTAAATTGGGGAGATGGTGTGGAACCCAACGAAGGAGTAGATAGAAGACTAGATGGATGCTAAAACGCTGGTGTTTACACAAGAAGAAAGTGTAGGAACACAGTTTAGCATAGAAATATGGTTAGAAAAATATATATACTATGATATTCATGAAATATTCTTTACTGAGTTTTGTGTTCTACTACATGAATGGTTGGTAGGATTGGAATCTAGATGGACCAACTACCAGACAAGGGAGATTACCAAGTGGAGTGACCAACTGGTTCAGGAGGTAACCAGTGTAAGTAATGTTGTCTCAAGAGCTATTGATTTTTAGGTTGATAGTATACTACAAGGGTATATTACTGAGTTTGCAGTAGATTCTATAACTTCATATAGTCAAGCCGAATGAGATTTCTTCCAAGGACCACGAAGGAGATACTTATTAAGCATAAGTACATGGATAAAACTACTTGCTTATGAGAAGGTTCTTTTGCACCTGGATAGTTGAGTCGTGTGTCTAGGAAGGGGATATGTCGCTAACAAGCAGGTAAGAATATGGGGAGGAATGCATGGAGATGTTCCCCAGAATAATAGAACTTGAACTCGAGGTTGGATTCCTAAGGAGTGGGAGAATATTTAGATAAATAAAGAGAAGGAAAACCAAAAGGGGCTGATGGAATCCTAGTTTCTTCAAAGGAAGCGAAAATGAACTTCAATCATGCAAAGACAAAGGGTCTTGCAATGAAGAGGAGGACTATATCCCGATCTTAGAAGGACCTGAAGATCTAGATAGTTCTGACAAGACCTCAAGGTAAGAGCACAATTATATAACACCAACTATATCACCTAATACAAGATCTAGAGTCTCATCCCCTAAATGAACCTCTAATTTAGACAACACTAGTCCTGAAATTAGTGCACCAGAAGGTGCAACTCAATTGAACCCTATCCCAGAGAGCCTAAATGCCAACCTAATGGCTGTGACAAACGTGTGTTTCCCTAAATTTAATATAAATGGAATGGAATACCCTGAACAACATTGGTTCCTATGTGAAGCTATATGGATGATACATTTGGTCCATGGCATTGACGTCAAGAAAGCACAGATGATTACGACCTTAAGGGTCACACCCTAGATTGGTTCATGAAATTTTGTGCCATACCAATTGGAACACCGTAGAAGACCCTTGAGAAAATCTAAGCTGCAATGATCTCTAAGTTCAGAAAACCCAAATCAGAGTCACAATGTATTATTGTGATTAAGAAGATTAAACAGGCTCTAGCAGAAACTGTGTGGGATTTTGATCAAAGATTCAAGACACTGATGGCCAAAGTAAGCTTCCAAATGTTCGATGTGCAGCATAAGGAATGGTTTATTACTGCTTTTCTACCACACATTTGTGGGTCATTGATGCAGTAGAAGATTGAGTCACAGATAGAAGCACTAGAGCTGACAGTGAAGCTAGAGGCCTTGCCTATTGCCGACGGTGCCATAGCAATGGTACAGATTCAGTCATAGCTAGCGAACCTCATGCTATAACTTCAAGATATCAAGAAGGGTAAATAAGAACAAGAGGAATTGTGGTGCAAAAAATTCAGAATGGATAGACTCACCAAGGATAACTCTTTGACCTTCATGAATTATGTCGCATATGGTGCACCTAACCCATTAAACGGGAAAGGGATACCCTGGTGTCATATATGCCAGTCAAGAGGTCATCACGATGAAGAATGTGTGTATTTGCAAAAGGTTGTAAGTACCCCTACAAACTTATTTTGTAAATTTTGTAGATTGGTAGGACATGTGGAAAAAGATGTAGAGCATACCAGCTCTTGAAAGAGAAAACAATTGATACATACTTAAGGGTGAATCCATGGACCTGGGTAACACTTTTTGGCAAGCGGATTTCGGCACCGAGGTTTTAATATCTCGACCGAGGGCTTATCAAGCCCTCGACCTAGGTTTTTTTCATCCCTCGGTTGAGGTATTTATTAACCCTCGGTCGTGGTCTTAAAACCTCGACCGAGGGTTAATAAATACCTCGACCGAGATATTAGCTCGGTCGAGGTACATACCTCGACCGAGGTGCCTTTTTCAAAAAAATTATAAAGAGAGGCCACGGTCCAAAGACTGCAAAATATATTCATTATACTTTGC